>JAOTRH010443312.1:0-32282 GCA_034768845.1 Heliamphora exappendiculata
ATACCCCAAAACTTTGTCGCCCCTTTTAATTTAATACTTGGTTTTAGCCTTAAAAGTTGCTAAGTGTGATTCGAGTATCCTTTGCTATGAGACCCGAGTTTTTGTATGACTTATTTGAATTAGTTGATTAGTGTTTCAAGTAAATATATGGTGATTTAAAACCCATGCTATTATATTGAATCATATTTTGAGAATTGTACCTTATGGTTCGCAAATTGTACCATGAACACTACCATGTTAGTTAATGCCATGCTATAAATTGTTTCATATGAGACAATAGTACACATTATGAGCATTGACATTTGCATCCTGGCATGTTAGAGTCTATTTGTGCAAATCGTTGTTGGGTTGAACTGTGTTGAGATTGTTATTCTTGATTCTAAGTCCAAGGCGTCCCTGGTTGTCATTTTTTAAAATATTTTGCTTTATACACCCTGGGTGCGTCCCCGGTGTTGGAAATGATTTTTTCTTGTACACCCTGGGTGTTCCTGGTGTTACAGATTTGGTTTATACACCCTGGGTGTGTTCCCAGTGGTTGAAATGGGTTATGAATATTGTTGGGCACCATGGGTTGGTAGTTAGAATTCTGATTTCGATAGCTTAGACTTTTGGATTGACGCTGGCGAAGGCATCATGAGTCTTAAGGTGGGATCAGTTGGCCCGGATAAGGGTAGCTGATAACTGGGTGGCTCGCCCCCACGCCGTCACCATTGAGTAATACAGTTGTGGCATGAAGCCAGGCGACATGGTTACTATTCGCAACGAGGCACCGTGATGGCTTTGGTGATCAAATACCTATGAAAGTGTACTCTGGTGATTCCCGGTGTAAAATTTCTATTATAATCTGGGTGCATGCCAGGTTGGGTATCTGTATTTCATACACGGCATCTCATATTCACATGTTTATTTACTTACCTACTACCCTATTATAAATTTGTTTTCTTCTTGACTATAAACTGTACTGGGTGTTATATGATTTGTGTTGTGGTGAATTTTGTGCTGTGACATCAGTTAGAAGGTTAGAGTATTTTGCTTCTGGGCCTTGGCTCATGGCATTCGTGCCACAGGTGAGGAGAAGTTCTTCGAGGAAGTCATCCCCGAGGGATAAGAAGAGTTGGAAGAACAAGGTAAATTCAAAGAGCACGTGAATCCAGCTGATGCTTTCTGAGGAATCAAGATTCCTATTTTTGTTCTTATATGTAGTCTTTCCCTCGCTTAGCAATTTTTGAATTTTTCTTGGTAAAACTGTAATAGCTATGTAATTCTGGATCGTTCAGACTCGTTTATAATGTATTAAATATCGTATGTAAATATGAATGTATGGCTAGTTTATCCATATGTTTATATTTATGTACGTCCTGACGTGTCCGAAGAACGGGGCATCACACTTTAACTAGTTTGGGCATTGGAAAAAGTAGTATCTAGTTTTTTTCGATAAATAGAACAAACAAAGTAATTTCTGTTCGCCAGTGGTTAAAATATATTTAGCATTGTTATCTACCGATACCTGGTATGTAGATACGGGAGCTACTAATCATGTCTGCAATTCTTTGCAGGGGTTCCAAGAAATAAGACAGCTTAGTGATGGAAAAATTTACCTATATATGAGTAATAATACAAGGGTGGTAACAGTTGCAAAATATCACTCTCATCTTTTGTAGATATAGGATTTTAATTTTAAAAGATTGTCTTTATGTACCTTTTATTAGAAGAAATTTAATTTCGGTTTCCAATTTAATAAAGGACAAATATTTTGTTCATTTTAATGACTCTGTGGTTATTAAGAAAAATAAGCATTTTATTTGTTCTAGTACATTGGTGGATGATTTATATGTTATATCTCTTATCTCTCATACACTGCAACTAATTGAATTAAATAACGCATCTAATTTTTCATATAAGAGAAAGGATCTTTCTGTAATGATCTAAACGTTTCTTTGGCACCTACACTTGGGTCGTATTAATCTAAAAAGAATAAATAGACTGGTAGAAGATGGGCCTTTGAGTTCATTGAAAATGGAGACACTTCTAGTCTATGAGTCCTGCTAAGAGGGTAAGATGACCAAGAGGCCCTTCTCGGCCAAAAGCTATAGAGTTAAAGAACCGTTGGAACTTGTTTACTTTGATGTGTGTGATCCTATGAATATCCAGGCTAGAGATGTCTTTGAGTACTTCCTCAGTTTTATAGACGACGTATCAAGGGATGGATACATTTACCTGATGCACCATAAGTCTGAATACTTTGAAAAATTTTAAAAATTTAAGACAAAGGCAGAAAAGCATCTAGGTAAAAGTATCAAATCACTATGATCCAATCGTGGTGGGGAGTACCTTTTTGGAGAATTTAGAGACTACTTGTCGTCGAGGAGATTACATCCCAGTTGACTGCACCAAGCACTTCGCAGCAGAATGGTGTAGCAGAAAGAAAGAATAGGACTCTTATAGAGATGGTAAAGTCAATGATGAGTTATTCAAAATTATCCAATTTGTTTTGCATACTCGCATTAGAGGCAGCGGCTTATATTTTGAACTTGGTACCTTCTAAGTTAATACCATTTACTCCCACAGAATTGTGGATTGGGCCACAAGCCTAGTTTGAGATATATTCAAATTTGAGGGTGTCTAACACATGTACTAAAAGGGAATGCAAGTAAGTTGGAACTGAGGACAAAAGTCTATTTTTTTGTCAAGTATCCCAAGGGAAAGAAGGTGGTTTATTTTACAATCCTAAGGATCAAAAGGTCATTGTTAGCACCAATGCCCAATTCTTAGAAGAGAATTATATTGTGGACCGCAGGCCCAAAGGTAATTATTTTTAAAAAAATGAGAAGAAATACCAGTAGAGTGGAAGAGGAACGACAACCCCCTGATATCCCATTGTCTTGTCGTAGTGGGAGGATTATCGGGGCCGGTGTAGATCCTAAACAGGGTGCTACCATTAACATGCCAGACGAGCATGTGGGTAATGTTGCACATGGTTCAAATTCTGCATAGCGCGTTACTACTAATACACAGACGCATGTAGTGCCTCGTCGTAGTGCGAGAGTTATTCATCAACCCAATCGGTATATGTTCTTGGGAGATTCTTTTGATAGGATCCTGATAAAACTAGATACCAAATCCTGTAACTACAACGAAGCACTCCAAAAGAAAGATGTAGATCTTTGGCAAAAGATTATGAATTCAGAAATGAAATTTATGTATTCCAATTAGGTCTGAACACTTGTAGAATCGCCTGAAGGGATTAAATCCATCGGATGTAAGTGGATCTACAAGACGAAGAGAGGAGTAGACGAAAAGGTTGAAACCTTCAAAGTTAGGCTTGTTGCAAAAGAGTTCACTCAAAAAGAATAGATTGATTATGAGGAAACCTTTTCGCTGGTAACCACACTTAACTCTATCCGGACTCTCCTAACCATTTCGGCTCATTTCGATTACAAAATTTAGCAAATGGATGCCAAGACAATATTTTTTAATGACAGTCTTGACGAGTATATCTATATGGTATAACCAGACGGTTTCATAACAAATGGCTAGGAACACATGTTATGCAAGCATAGGAGATCCATTTATAGATTTAAGCAGGCATCGAGGTCTTAGAATACTTGATTTGATCAAGCCATAAAATTTTATGATTTTGATCAAAATCCAGATGAGTCCTGTGTGTACAAGAAGCGTGACGGAAGCATGGTGGTCTTTCTAGTACTTTATGTAGATGATATCTTGCTCATCAAAAACGATGTAGGGGTGTTATCTTCGGTAAAAATATGGTTATTTGAGCAGTTCGATATAAAGGACTTGAGAGAAGCTAGCCAAATTTTTAGGATCAAGGTTTTGCGAGATCGAAAACAAAGGATGTTGGGCTTATCACAAGCAAAGTATATTAATATAATAAAACAGCTCATGTTTTTGAAATGTTCTAGAGACAAACTATCTTTAAAGACTGAGATTTATTATACCACTCTAATCCTACGGTTTAGATTATAATCTCTCTCCTCATTTAATGCAGTTGATTTAAAAAAATATCACATCTTTTCTCATTTAATACCTTCTCTCATTTCATTTTTCTCTATTCAAAAAATATCATCTATCTTCACAAAAAATAGAACTTCAAAATGCTTTATAGTTTTGAGACTTTTTAATGTTTTGAAACTTTTTCAAAAAAAAAAATAAAACAAAACTCTTAGAAAATTTTTCTTCTTTCTAAAAAATGAATTTGTTTTATTGAAAAATGTTCTTTTGGTTATCTTCGATATAAAATTGTTGAATTAGTTCTTTTTTAATATAGAAAAATTTATATTATGTGACAACTTGAAATGTATCCCCCTTTTCTATTTACAAGAACTAATTACTATTTTGTTTGGAGAAAATATTTTCTTTTCATTTGAAAACTAAAAATTAAAATTGTTGTTTTTTCTATCAGAAAATTAAAAATTAAAAATATTTTTTTTGTTACATTTGATAGAAATTTGATTTTGAATAAGTTTTTTATTTATAAAAAGCAACAGTTTTATTTATAAAAAGAAAATGTTAAGAAGGTTATGTGAGCTATATAATTTATTCTATATGGCGTACGATTTTTATTTTTAGAGTGTGAATATTATAATTGTATAGAATTTATTGTATTATACATTTGGAAAAAGGCAAAATTATGTAAACCACGTAATCTTTCATATCTCTTCAATTTTGTCTTTTTTTGTGGGGTTTGAATTAGACTTTTTAATTAAATTTTTTTTTCTTATGAAAGCTTGATTGGTTGATGGATTAACTTTTGAGAAGGTTATGGGTACTTTCTAATTTAATCTTCAAACTCTATATGATTTAGAAATTTATTTTTATTTATTTTATTCTTAAATCTTAAGCATTTTAATTATAATAATGATTATTTTAAAAGTTCAATAATTTATTTAATTTGCCTTTTATTTTAATATTTTATTTTTTTACTACTCACGTTTTATGCAAGAGAGTGCGAGAGCCCCTTTAATAATTGAGTAGAAAAAATTGATTCAAAAATAATTTTTAGAGGTATGAATTATAATTAGAAAATATTGTATTAAAATATTAGTTTTGGTTAACGTATATTACAAAATAGAGTGGTCTTATAACACATTATACGTACCATTTTAAAAATAAATATTGGTTTTCCAAACTAACTGTATTAAATGAAAAGAGTGAAGAATTTTTTTTAAAAATGATACTTATTGCTGTTAGATGTAGTTTGAACAATTTCAATCATTGGCTAAATAAACGTGTAAATTATCACCTCTCTCCTTATTCAATACCATCTATCTCATTTTTCTCTCTTCAAAAAATATCTTCTCTCTTCACAAAAAATAAATTTATTTTATTGAAGAAATTTTATTTTGGTTACATTCGATAGAAAATTATAGAATTAGTTCTTTTTTAATATAAAAAATTTATATTATGTTATTGTGAGATCCTGACCTATTTTATTTTTGAAATAATTTTAGGATTTACGGAGTTAGAGTTAATCTTTGACCTCGGGTGTTGGGGTTTGTGCTTCTTCACAGTAGAACAACAGGTGCGTATGAGTTTTACGCTTGTTCGGGTTCCGTTGAGGCTTGTTTGGTTTGGTTTAAGGCTAGAAAACCAATTTTTTGCAGAAACACACACTGCCCTGAGGTTCGGTCGACTGGACACCGTGGCGCTGGGCAATTTTCATGTTTCCAGTAGGCTGTTCAGTCAACTGGAGTGGGGGTCCAGTTGACTGAACTGAGGATTTTGGCCGATTTTGGAGTTTTTCTGTAAATATCAGGGACTGAGATATTTTTGTGGAGCTTTCTTCTAAGCTAAGTTTTGGTTTTCTCTGCCTTCTCTCCAGATTTTTTAGGGCCCGAAGCTCAGTTTTAAGCAACCCAACAGTGGATCCTCGATGTTGGTGCCGGGGGCTTCATATATATTCGGGCAGATTCTCGTTTCGACGAGGTTTAATTTTTTAGGCTTCGAGTTTTGACTCTTCGGGGTAAGATTCTAGACCCTACTGCTGTATAAGGGTGTTGTATGTAATTATACGTGTTTTCACTGGGTAGAAAATACATAAAATGTCATATATATGTTCAAACCTTGGTTTTTTGGGTAAAAAGCATATTTTTTGCTTTTCTTGGTTCATTACATTATATGACTTGTGGTTGGATGGTTTTCAAAGGGTTTTCTTGAAAACGGTAGAAGACGGTGGTTTTTGTTGGAAAACGATGGATTTGATTGAAATTTCAAAATTTTATGTTTTGGAGGGTTGGAGCTCGCCTTCGAGATTGAGTCTCAGTTTTGAAATGTTTTGTTGAAAATGGAAAAAAATATTTTCAAATATTTTTGTTTGATCTCCATGTTGATGGATGGATCTAAATACATGTATACTGTATTTTGGAAACGGTTTTTCGTAGTTGAGCTACGGTACTATTTTTAGAAGATTATCTAGATGTACCAGGATGGCGTGTATTTGGCACGAGCGCAGCGTAGGTACTCAGGTCCTTCGGGTTAGTCCCCGTAAATTGAGACGGTTGGGTGCTTAGTTCCCTCGGGTTGTTGCCCGTAAATTAAGTGGTTCGTCGTGGTGCTCTGTATACAACTTGTCATTACCTAGCAAGCTTTAAGTGGTTTAGGACTAGGGTAATGGACAAGAGTCTATAGTTGTTACCTTTGTCTGTGTGACAGAGTCGGTACATAGGATCTTATTCTTCTTCTTTTCCACGATGGTACATTCCGTGATGGAACAATATTTTGATTACTGTTTTTCCTTAATTGTGGTTGATTATTTGCAATTATTACAACATCTGGTTTGAATGATGAAAATAGGAATTTTATGATGTAAAACCTTTTTAGCTTTGTGGTTGAGTTAGCTCCCACTCTATGAGATGCATAGTTTTAAGGACGAAAATGTGGAGTTTTATGAAGTAAAACCATTTTAAGGCTCGTATTAGCCTGGTGGAAAACTTGTGATTTTGGGTTGAGAAAACCTTTTTGGCTCCTGTGGTTGAGCCCGTATGCTTGTGATTGCATATTTTCTGTTTTACAGCTTTATTGTTATTTCCTATTGAGTTTCGGCTCACGGTATGGGATTTTGTCTTAAAATCATTTTCAGGATAGCGTAGTCCTGTAAGTTAACCCGGTGGAGCTCGGAGGTGGCTAATGACAAGACTTTTACTTTGTCTTGATAGGTAGCCTATAACTATTGTATATGTCTCATGTTTATTTATAACATGTTGTAAATCGTATACTATTATTGTGGATGTATGCATGTTTTAATGCTTTCGAGAGAACCTTGTATTGGTTGTTTTTTTTCGTAGTTGGTTACTACGTTTTTCGTTGTTGGGATCAACGATTTTACAAACGGGATTTTCAAATGTTTAATGTTTCATTTAAACTCTTGTGGTTTGAGGAAGATTTTTGGAACGGCCTAAGCTTCTTTTAAAATGAAAAGAATTTCTCATCCAAAACTTGTACCTTATTTTTAAAGGCTTAGCTGTGGAGCTATAACTAAAGTCTTTTTCCTACTCTTTTAACTCAAATAAATCATCGGTAGTACATTTTTATAAAGGTTTTGGCCTTATTTGGGTTTCTTGTTTAAAATCCCTTTTGTTTGGGCAGTTTTTGTGGTGGCTTTTCGCCTGACCCGAAGTTTGGGGCATGAAAACTTAGTATCAGAGCTCTGGGTTTAAATACCTATGAGTTGTGGGAAGAGGGTGTGTTACCTTGTGAAGATGTGTGTGTGCTTGGTTGCTTGTGTTTGGAATATGAGCATGTTGATGTCGTATATATGTGAGCATGGAGGTTGGACCTTAGGATTGATTAGTCTTGCTTTCGGGCATTTGGATTAATAGACTTGGGAGCCAAGTTAGAACCGCATTTCATGGACGTGATTTCTAGCAGGGAATCTAAGTAGGTTCTCCAAAGTGACGCGTTATTCTTGTTGGTCTCCTCGGTATCGATGTTGTGTCCGCATGATCGTTGTGGCTACGTGTTAGCATGATTATGTGGTATGTGGTAAAGATAACATGATAGGTCGACCTTAGGTTGTCGTGTTTCATGTTTTCTTTCTTTCATATAACCTGTACACCTTTAGAGGTGACGAGACCGTGATTTGGGTCTTGGATGTGTGACTCGGTCGCTATCAGTTGTAGAGGTACGATTATGGGTTGAGCGTCGATCGCTTGGTATGTTGTGGACCTCATCAGTGAGTTGGGTTTAGCCATGTGAGGGTGGCCTCGGTTGGTATCTATTGAGTGTTAGTACTAGCAGAGTGTGTTCGGGTGCAGATGAAGCCTAGTTAGTGGCTTAGTTATAGTAGTTGGCTCCCCTCGAGAGTAGGCTAGTGGATGTTGAGTTGTGTTATGGTTGACCTTGTGAGTCGAGGTGATGGGGTGTTAGAGACCCTAGGAAATCAGTCAATGTGATTAGGTTAGGGATAGTGACAATCCCTTTGGAATCTTGTTATACGTGGTTCTGACAGTGTGACGGATTAGGTACGTCTTAGATCATGCTATATCATGAGCCGTGTACTCAGGAGGGGGTATATACGGGAACATAGTGGATGGGAGCGTGATAATCCTTGGCCGGACGTACATTCAGATAGCAGAACGTGTGGTTCTGGAGATATTTCCTAGTAGGCAGGATATCAATGGTGGTCAGCAAGATGTTGTTGGTAGTTTGAGTTGTCTGGTGACTTTAGACGTTGTATACCTTTTGAGGTTTGAAAATTGAGTTCCGAGTGAGTGAACTCAAGGATATGGGAATGAGTGTGAATTTTCGTTATGCTTAGAAGAGCACGGGTTATGACTATATGGGAATGTGTAAGGGTTCCTGCGATGAGTATCGGTTCTGTGAGATTCCTACGGGAATATAGGTCTGTGATTTGGTTGATATCCTAGTGAGTAGGAGATCGTGTTTGGGAACCACGCTGAGTGCATGTGGTTGGCTTAGTGTTGCAATGATGTATTCCGAGTATGATATATCTGGAGATTGTTTGTGTTCCACCTTAAGTTCAGAGATGGGTATGTTGTTTGTCCACGGGAACGAAGTGTGGAGTGATAAGGTTCAGCAGTGTACCGTGTGGTTTGGCTGACCTGGCGTGACAGGTGAGAAATCGTAGAGTACGATACTTGTGATCGATGTGTGCTTTGAGAGCGAAAGTGCGGAAGGTGTCTGCATGGTTGTGGGAGTTATTGGTAACTCTAGATGAAAGGTCTCAGACTTGGGTTCCCTTTGTTTGATGTTGTGCCTTGGACAGTGAGCTCGAGGCGGCGATGTGATTGTGGTTTTCCTAGCAGGAGTTAGATTTTGTAGCGCAACCTCATGAGGTGAGGTTTATGGCACAATGGGATGTGTTGTACCGGATGAACTTGGTGAGCTTGGTGTAGCAGACGGTCTGAGTATCGTGATTGAAGTTCACAGCAGCTGTGTGACTGTAGTCGATGTGGCCTCGAGGTAGGACTTACAGAGTTCTTTAGAGACCAAGTGTTGAGGAGTACTCCCAGTATGCTGAGGTTGAGTTATGGTTTCTTATTAAGCCTTTGTCTTTCCTTTGGATAGAAGGAGAGAGAGAGTTTTTTTGTAGACGATTGTTTGGTGCGAGTTGTTTCATCTCGATTGGATAGAGATGCCAGGTTCTTGATTCGTTCAGGTTTTGGTTGTGTTCTAAAACTGTGGAATCTCAGTGGATCTATACCTGTGTATGACCCTTGGAGTTGTGACTCAAGGACTTGTGTCACTTGTGATTAGGTGATTAGAAGATGGATTCTTTGTGGCTTTGACGCGTGGTGCGAGATGCTCTACATCTGAATGTCTATGAGTGTGACCTGGGATCTGATTGCTCCCGCGATTGGGAACTGTAAAGAATTGGGGTTGGTATTCTCCCATGGTGGGAGGCCATAAAAGAGTATGTATGAGCGTGGTAAATATGATAGGTCGTGGTAACCTTGCCCGTGTGGTTTGTTTGTGTGATGTGAAGTTGTGTCCCCTATGTTGTTATTCTTGATAGACAAAGGAGTTGGTGTTGAGACGTAGAGTTCTTTGCAGTGATCAATTGAGGATCGTTGACCACTGTGTGCGTATGATCATGCTTCTAACACATGGCAGAGCGGGAATTTTGTTGGAGTAGTGCGGCTATGATAGGTGTATGGCGGGTTTTCAGTAGACTTTTGTGAGTCCAATTTGGGTTCTGCTTGAGGACTTGGAACTGCGAGTTCTTGGAGTCAAGGAGTGGTTGCTGACTATGGTGAGTGTTCTGCTTCACATAACTGTTGTTTGTATGGATGGTGGTCTCGAGAGTGTGATAAACTATAGACTAGGAAGGATATGACATTTAAAAAGCCTTCGTTGGCATAACCTGTTCGGACCGACGCGATTGTTTGGTTGGGAACGGAGGAGCTGTGATGAGTTCTGGATGTGAGAAAATTGCTAAGTGTAAGATGCAAGTCTTTGTTGGTGTCTTGGGTTTGAAAGTTTGCTATTGTGGACTCGGGGGATTAAGGTATGTGTTATGAGTTGGAGTTGATGTCGGACGACAGTCAACATGTTGTTTTGTCGGACGACGACAATCATGTTTGACTTGAGGTTGACCTGTAGCCTTGTTGTTAGTGATCTGATGACAAGGCGTTGAGTTGTGTAGTAACGAGTAGTGATGTGCTGTTGCAAGGGAGGCATGCTTGGGTTTATGTAGATTACTGGGTATCTATGAGGTGATCTATCTACATGACATGTTTGGTCAACTGACTCTTTGGGGTCAGGTGGCTTTGTGGTCGCGATGCCGAATTGGTTTTCAGTTGAGTGGAACCATGTCTAGGACAATGGTGTGCCACCTGATGCTTCTCCTGGTTGAGAATTGGGGTTCGTGACAGAAGTTTGAGTAGAGGATGAAGGTTTGAGGGTTTGTTGAGATGCATTCTTTGGTTTCCAGGTGAGTTAGGTGAGCTCTCTCAGGTGAACTTCTCTCTGGAATTGGGTGTTGTGTTATTGCTCGTGGATCGGTGTCATGACAGCTCTAGTAATGAAGATGTTTGCATCTGTAGGGGATGACGTGGTATCAAGTCGGTGGTCATCTGGTGATCGTCAGGACTTGAGTAAAGTTTGTGTGCGGGGTGTGTGACTTCACATGACCGGTGTCAGAGTTTGACGTCGTGTGTTTGGACTTGTAGAGATAGTCCTTGGTGTGTATTATGAGGTTTGATTGAGGACGAGGGTGATAGTCTTTGTGTTCGAGTATAGAGCATGTTTGAGATCGAGTACCATGGTAGATTGGTCTCGTGTGATGCGTTTGTCATCAGAGTGGTTTCAGTTCGGCGAGAGTTATGTTTCGAGGTTTGGTAGTACGAGCTGGATCTTGATCCGCTTCTTTATGGATGTTCCCTGGATGACAATGATGTCAGTAGAATTTGTACGTGTGAACAGTCTCTATGGAGATTGATTCCTTATGGATGTGTATTCATGGTATCAGTTACGCGGGCAATTTGTGTGGGGGTTGAATCTTCAAGTCGTGTTCACCTCGTGTGACGACAGGTTTGGGATGTCAGTTTCTGGGGCATTTATGCTCTTGTACAGTGTTGTTAGGTTTGCATCAAAGGTTGTTGATGGTTGTGAGACAGATATTGATTTGAGTTTCAGTGTTAAATTTTGGGAACAAAATTCCTTTAAGAGGGGGAGAGTTTTGAGACCCCGACCTGTTTTATTTTTGGAATAACTTTAGGATTTATGGAGTTATAGTTAATCTTTGACCTTGGGTGTTGGGGTTTGTGCTTCTTCACAGTAGAACAACAGGTGCGTATGAGTTTTATGCTTGTTCGGGTTTCGTTGAGACTTGTTTGGTTTCGTTTAAGGCTAGAAAACCAGTTTTTCGTAGAAAAGCACACTACCCTGAGGTTCTGTCGACTGAAGGGGTTAGCCAAGTCGATTAGACCGAGATTTTCTAGTTCGGCCGACAGAACTAGGGTGTTCAATTGATTAAACCATGGCGCTCGGCAATTTTCATGTTTCCAGTAGGCTGTTCAGTCGACTGGAGTGGGGGTCTAGTCGACTAAACTGAGGATTTTGGCCGATTTTGGAGTTCTTCTATAAATATCAGGGGCTGAGATATTTTTATGGAGCTTTCTTCGAAGCTAAGTTTTGGTTTCCTCTGCCATCTCTCTAGATTTCTGAGGGCCCGGGGCTCGGTTTTAAGCAATCTGACAGTGGATCCTCGATGTTGGAGCCAGGGGTTTCGTATATATCTGGACAGATTCTCGTTCCGACGAGGTTCAGTTTTTTAGGCTTCGAGTTTTGACTCTCCGAGGTAGGATTCTAAACCCTACTGCTGTATAAGGGTGTTGTATGTAATTATATGTGTTTTCACCAGGTAGAAAATATATGAAATATCATATATATGTTTAAACCTTGGTTTTTTAGGTAAAAAAACATGTTTTTTGCTTTTCTTGGTTCATTACATTATATGACTTGTGGTTGGATGGTTTTCAAATGGTTTTCTTGAAAACGGTGGAAGACGGTGGTTTTGTGGGAAAACGATGGGTTTGATGGAAATCTCAACATTTTATATTTTGGAGATTTGGAGCTCGCCTTCGGGGTTGTGTCTCATGTTTTGAAACGTTTTGTTGAAAATGGGAAAAAACATTTTGAAAGATTTTGTTTGATCTCCATGTTGATGGATAGATCTAAATACATGTATAATGTATTTTGGGAAAGGTTTTTCGTAGTTGAGCTACGATACTATTTTTAAAAGATTATCTAGATGTACCGGGATGATGTGGAATTGGCACGAGTTGCCCTCGGTGTAAGTCCAGAAACGTGCGTAGTGTAAGTACTAAGATCCTTCGGGTTAGTCCCCGTAAATTGAGACGGTTGGGTGCTTAGTTCCCTCGGGTTGTCGCTTATAAACTAAGTGGTTCGTCGTGGTGCTCCGTATACAACTTGTCATTACCTAGCAGGCCTTAAGTAGTTCAGGACTAAGGTAATGGATAGGAGTTTATAGTTGTTACCTTTATCTGTGTTACGGAGTCGGTACATAGGATCTTATTCTTCTTCTTTTCTACGATGGTACATTCCGTGATGGAATAATGTTTTGATTATTGTTTTTCCTTAATTGTGGTTGATTATTTGCAATTATTGCAACACCTGGTTTGAAGGATGAAAATAGGGGTTTTATGGTGTAAAATTTTTTTAGTTTTCTGGTTGAGTTAGCTCCCACTCTATGATATGCATGGTTTTGAGGACGAAAATGTAGAATTTTATGAAGTAAAACCGTTTTATGGCTCATATTAGTGTCACGCCCCGAACCCCGGGGGACCCGTAAACCAATTCCCAAACCAATTCGTATAATAACTTACCCAACTATACATTTGTTTCATTAATGATTTGTACTCAAAATATATTTGATAGAGAATAAAGGTTTTCAATAAGTAATTACAATCACATGCTTTGAGTTTCTAAGTATCCATTACAACGACAATATCATTGCAGTAATCCATTTCTACTTATTTACAAGCGTGATATAGAACACAAAATCTTTCTTCAAGCCTTCTCTCAAAGTGCATTTCTTTCCTTGGTATCGCCCCTGGTCCTCAAGACCTGAAATGTTTTGGTAAACATACATGAGCCGAAACTCGTAGGATATAGATTAACTCAGATGTAATGCATGATTTGTGAGGTATAATGGGTGCAATCGAAGTAAAATGCAAATTTTTATTAATTTGTTATTTCTTCACACGCACACACCTACACACGCCGATTTGTTCTCATTTTTCCTTCCATATTATTCATATTGCCATTTTATTATTTGATTTTTCACTAAAAATTGTGTCACACTTACATTATTCGGTTTATCTCAAAAACTGTATCACAATTAATTTATCACAATTAATGAACCGATATCGGGTGCAGCTTATAGAAACCCCTCCCTATTATCCCAATAGGCTACGCGAAGCCATTGGTTAATAGATAGCTCTATAACTCACCACCATACAACACCACATTTCGGGGGCTAACCAGTGGGCATGTGGTCCCCATCTTGCGCAACTTTTTAGTCTTTCACCGCAGATCCGCCAGGCCAACTTAATCCACATTAATCTATATGGTTCATTATTTGTTCATTTTTCACAAAAATCTAGGAGTCCAACCCACAACTGGTTCCTCTCCCCAAATATTTTCTCATAATATCTCTTTTCCATTTTTACATTTCAACTTTCCATTTCATTTCCAATCAAGTCCTATTTTAGCATTATATCATTTCTTTCAATTCAAAGGCCATCATAAATTTTAGCACATAATTTCTCGTAAATCACATTTTGTTTATCAACTTCATGAAATGCAACACGTAATTAACTCACACATGACCATGTCATTTGAAACAAGAAAAATGCACCCATCATATGCCTATACATATATATAGCAGTTAAACTCCATGTTTTCTTTCTAAAGCTCAAAATCTTAATGATAACAATATCATGACATAGCCCATAATTATCCATAATCATACTCGTTCTTAAAACCTCGGTTACATGTCAAAAACTCATTTTTTTCGTAATACCTCCAATCGGTATGATACTAGCACCCCAACCCAAGTGTAGTAAGTTAGGTAAATCCACAGCCCAAGGGGTAAGAAATTTGATAAAAATATGCAATATTGATGAAAATATACTTTTTTAAAGCATTTGGCCAAAATCGGGTGAAAAATAGTTAAGAAAATTTGACATACCCTCACTATTTTAATCATAACTTTTTTCAAAAAAATGAATTTTTCTGAGAGCAGTCTTGTTGGAAAGAAGACTTCTGGGGCTTCGATTTGAGTACAAGAATGACTCAATTCGGAGTTCTAATGAGGGAGATATGATGGAACAAAGTTGGCCCTCCGCAGTTAGTGCGCTCGAGCGCCCAACTCTCTGCCAGTTGAGCGCTTGAGCGGACAGGGCTCCGCTTGAGCGCGCTGTTGGCCGAGAAAATCCTAGATTTTGCCCCTGTTTTGAGTTTTTAACTTCAAAACCCTTAATCCTTCATCTAATAGGTCTCAAATCTCAATTTTCACCATAAAAACATTAGATTCAAACTTCATAATCCCTTTTTATGCAATGATTTCACAAAATCATGGTTTATCATTTCTCAAAACTCAAATTTTTGTGAGAACCCAGCTCAATCCACACATTACTCTATCATCCCTTCTAATCATGCCTAAATTCTATTAAATTTTACTCGTATAGGAAATTATCAACTCAAATCATCACAAACATACGAGATAATCTAGATCCTACCTCGAATTTTCTTAAAAGCTTGAAATTCCTCCAATTTCTCCCTCTTAGGGTTTGGATCTTAAGAGATCTTGGCTCCTTGGTGCTTTATCTTCCACCTACTTGCTCCAAAGCTTGATTTCCATCCTTGATCTCTCCCCATCAAGCCTCAAACTTCAATTTTCATGGTGGAGGATTTGGGTTTCATGAGAGAAGTGGGTTTCTCTCACTCTCTCTCTCTAGAATGGAAGAGAAAGAGAAGGGGAAATGAGAAATCAAAAAGGGGCTCACGTGGGTCAAGTGTGTGTGTGTACACACACATATAAAAACCCCAAAATAACTCCAATGTTCGAGAATGCTCCAATCATATCCCGGTAGTCCGCTCGAGTGGACCCCCATCGCTCGAGAGGTGACCCCTGAAGCTGAATTCTATGAATTTTCTTAAATTTCAACTTAAACCTCCAACTTTGCTCACCTTTAAATATTTCGAATTATCCATTACATAGCCATATTAATGTCATTCGTTACCTTGTACCTCAATTTCACTTTCACATATTACTAATTAACGAACAAAAACTTTATAGCCCCCATGCCCAAATTTATTTTGATCTCTTCTCTCACCGAAAATATGAAAAATAAAATAAACATGTATCGAGTCTCTACAATTAGCCTGATGGAAAACTTGTAATTTTGGGTTGGGAAAACATTTTTTGCTCCAGTGGTTGAGCCCGTATGCTTGTGATTGCATATTTTCTGCTTTACAGTTTTATTGTCATTTCCTATTGGGCTTCGGCTCACGGTGTGGGATTTTGTCTTAAAACTATTTTCAGCTAAGCATAGTCCTATAAGTTCAGCCGATGGAGCCCGGAGGTAGTTGATGATAAGACTTCTATTTTATCTTGATAGGTAGCCTATACCTGCTGTATATGTCTCATGTTTATTTGTAACATGTTGTAAATCGTATACTATTATTGTGGATATATGCATGTTTTAATAATTTTGAGAGAACCTTGGGTTGGTTGTTATTTTTCGTAGTTGGTTACTACGTTTTTCGTTGTTGGGATCAACGGTTTTACAAATGGGATTTTCAAATATTTTATGCTTCATTTAAACTCTTGTGATTCGAGGAAGATTTTTGAACGGCCTAAGCTTCTTTTAAAATAAAAAAAATTTCTCATCCAAAACTTGTACCTTATTTTTAAAGGCTTAGCTGTGGGGCTATAACTGTAGTCTTTTGACTACCCTTTTAACTTAAATAAATCCTCAGTAGTACGTTTTTACAAAAGTTTTGGCCTTGTTTGGCTTTCTGGTTTAAAATCCCTTTTGTTTGGGCGATTTTGGTGGTGGCTTTTCGCGTGATACGGAGTTTGGGGCGTGTAGCTATAATTTAAAATATATCATTACAAAAGTTGATTACTATTTTTTTTTTTGAGAAAATATTTTATTCCTATCTAAAAACTAAAAATTTAAAGTATTGTTTTGGTTACCTTTGATAGAAACTTGGTTTGAATAATTTTTTATTTATGAAAAAAAACTTTTGAGGAGTTATTGGAACTTTATAATTTATTCTACATATGCATGATTTTTCTCTTTGGAGTGTAAAAATTATAATTATATAAGAATTTATTATATTATTCATATGGAGAAAGGCAAAATTATGTGAACTATGTGACGTTCCATATCTCTTCAAACTCTACATAATGGACGAATTTATTTTTATTTGTTTTATTTCTTAAATCTTAAGCATTTTAATTATAATAATGATTATTTTAAAAGTTTAATTATTTATTTAATTTTTTTTATTTTAATGTATTGTATTTCCTATTAATCATATTTTATGTACTGGAGAGTATAAGAATCATTTAATAATTGAGTAGAAAAAATTAATTCAAAAGTACTTTTTAGATGTATGAGTTATAGCTAGAAAAAGTTTTATTAAAAAATAAATTTTGATCAATTTTAATATTAAAAAAACTGTACATAATCTCCATTATCTTTTATGTAAATTTTCATTAGTTGGATTTTTTATTTTTAATAATTGATTAAACATACTTTGATAAATAACTGTCTTTAAAAAATTAAATTAATTGAAAGTGCCTTTTAGGCACAAGTTATCCCCTGGTCGATGATATCCTTGCTCCTTTTAGCATGCAGATTTCAAGAAATAATTTTTTCTTTTCAGGCATGGAATCACTCTATTCAAGAATCAGTGTCTTAAGACACCTAATGAGATAGAGAAGATGAAAGTGATTTCTTATACTTCGATAGTAAAAAGCCTAATGTATGATATGCTTTGTACTATACCTAACATTTATTTTGTCGTAGACATGATTAGCATATATCAGTCTAACTCATGGTAGGAGCATTAGACTGCGGTAAAAAATATAATCAAATACCTAAAAATGGTTAAGGATTATATATTAGTTTACCAGGCAAATAGTCAAGTACCTTTGGGGTACACAAACTCAGATTTTTAATTAGATAAAAATTCCCGTAAGTCTATCATAGGATATGTGTTTATCTTGGGAGGTGAAACTATTAGTAGGAAGAGTATCAAGAAGTCTAGTATTACTGATTCCACCATAGAGACCGAATACATGGTAGCTTCTGAAGTAGCCAAAGTGGCCATTTGGCTCAGGAACTTCTTGTTGGATCTAGATGTGATGCCTTCAGTTCAGTTGGCTATTATATTTTATTTCGACAATAGCGGAACGGTTGCAAACTCGAAAGAGCCAAGAGTCTATAAGAAAGGAAAGCACATTAAACGTAAGTATCACCTAATACGAGAAATTGTATAGAGGGGTGATGTTGTTGTGACGAAGATTACATCAAGAGACAATCTTGTAGATCATTTTACAAAGAGTCTACCAGCTAAGACTTTTGACAGTCATGTAGAGGGCATAGGAGTCAGATGTATGACAGCATAGTTTTGAGTATAAGTAGGAGATTGTCAGTGTTGTATACTAAAAACCATGAATTTTGTTGGTTTTAGTATTTAATTTTATTTTTAATAAAAATATTTTTTTTAATTTACGAGAATCTTAATGAGTAATGAATACAATATTATTTCTTTAATGTTATGTATGGATGTCATTTATTCTGTATAGTATTTAATATAGTGTGTAGAGTACGGCTTACGCACAAAAGACCAGATTATAGGTTCTTACAGAATATAAGTTTTCGTTCACATTGTAGATGGAATTGGACAAACCATCAGTACGACTATAGCACAGAGTTTTAGTAGGCCTATCTTGATTACGGAGAACAGATAATAGCGTCGTCTATTGTTCCGACTCGCTGTGTTAGTACACTTTGTGTGTATTGAATAGGACCACATTGGAAGAATTAATTTTATACTGACTATATAAATTAATTCACACTCCAAGATTATTATGAGTGCTTATGCTCTTATCCCAAAATAAATATTATTTGTGTATATTTAGTATTCGTTGTTTTGATACATTATAGGGTGTGATCTTTTATGGGTCTATAGTCCCGGTAAGTTGGATCACAATATTAATTATATGGTGAATATTAATTATTGATAGAATCTACATCTTGATTGTTTGGGATTGACGATACCCCCTTAAGGAAGCTTATAAGTTTTGACCGGGCTAAACTCTACAGGTAGATTTAATTATCCGACAGTCAAATAAGTTAAGCAGAATTGCTTAACGAATTTTAAATATGCCGATTAAATTAAATTATCAGTAATTAAATTCCATTAGTGGGTATTGAGAATTTTAACGTAAGGAGATAAATTAAGCACTTAATAATAGGAGCTCAATAAAATTGGTCTTGAGATTATGGATAGAAGTACAGTTACAGTTTTTTAGTGATATGAACTGTAATTTAGTGTTTTATGAAAATTACAAAAATCGTTATAAAATTTTCATAATTGTAGAAACCGCTAAGAGATTTACATATTTATAGAAATCGTTGGATAGGTATCTCGGTCACACTAGAAGTCTATGTCATAATTACTCCACAAGTCCCTACTGCAGCCTCTAAATATATGGGTAGGCAAAACCATATTCAGTTGTTGTCTTTCAAGACTAAGATTGATCGGGTTCTACCGGTACAAGTTCTCGAAGAATTGTAGCCCACACTACATTCGGGAATTACATTAGGAATACAGTAGAAGGTCTGTTCAGAGCTTCAACTTGGAGAATCAAAGTTCATAGTTGAAGAAACGATCGAAAGGTATTTATCTAAATTAACTGTGGTGGCACGGGTTTTATTTTGATCGTTCGACATCAAAAAAAAATTTATCTGGAGCCTGTTTTGGTGATTGCCCGTCTAGTATTTTATTATCGAAAAATTGTATTCATATCAATAATCTTAGCAGTTTGCTTCCAACATGAACAGGCTGTACATAATAAACAGAAGAGATTTAAACATCGTATTTAAGCTACTGGTCATGCAAAAAACTCACTTCCGTAGAAACCAATGTTATGGACATTACATAATAAATCAAAAAATACGCGATCGTGACAAAAAAGGAGTTACCGTGAGAAACAAGATGAAGAATGTTACGGCGGTGACAAATAAATGTTGCGGCTGTAGACATCCCAATGACTAAGCCAAATCTTAGGAACCCATCTCGAATGTGCTTTAATGACGAAAAAATTGGAAGTTATACTCAAAGATTCTCCCAAGCAAGCAAAATCACAAATTCTGCTCAAAACCCAAGAAAATCAACAGAACCTTCAGGCCGTGACATTCGTATCCTCACGGCCGCCACTCTTTGAAAACCCTAGATCATACCGTGTCCTTGAACTCACGACCGCCACTTTTATTGAAACCCTAAAATAGGTGGTGACTTCCTTTGTCACGGCTACCACTTTTTTAGCAAAAAATCGCGGCTATCCTTTTCATCACAAAAAAGGTAGCGGCCATCATTGTGTAAAAGAAAAAAGGTAGCGGCTGTCAATTTTATCCCTTTTGGACAGGTGATAGCGTTCCATAGGGGGTCTATGTTGCCTACATTTCCTATAAATAGGCAGCAATTCCAAGCAGAAACAAGAAGAGAAAGAACCTAGAGGCCCAAATTCTGCCAAAATACACTCCCACCTGACATTTCGATATCCATTCCATACTTCCCAAGCCTTGTTCGCGCTCTTGCTTGCATTGGAAGAGTTCTTAGAGCTCGTATTGACTTGGAGGTAGCCTATTCTCACACCAGATGAGCAATTTGGGGTGAATATTCACACGAGGTAACCATAGGAACCCACGATATTCTTCTAAACCTTTTTTTCTTCCCCCGAGGGTGTCGTGGATAAGGTTTCCATTGTTTTCATTGTTTATTTATTATTTATTTCAATCTAAGTATTGTTCATTCAAGTTTTTTTTATAAACAATATGCTTGTAGCTCTTTGTTTTGTTTATTTCAGTCATTTTTATTTCGTCTTAACGCTCACAAGCACACTGAGCACATCGAAAACTCTTTAAGGTTTTGAAACATGACGGTTGTGACCACCTAATGTCACGGCTGTATGTTTTGTTAAACCTACAGTCACGACCGTAAACTTTGTGCACATGGTCGGTACATTTGTGCCTTATTTACTCACGGTCACAACATTCTATTGTTACGGCCGCAACATCTGTTTAGAGGCTGAAGACATGAAAACTCCTTTCAAAACTCTCTCACATTCATTTGTTTCATGGTTTTCTCCCTTTTTCTCACTCTGTTTAGCATTTTCTCTTTTTTGTACCTCAATTTATCTTCTTGTTGGCTAATGAATGGTAAATCTAGCCTAGATCAAATGGGCTGTGATCTCCACTCTATACGCCTTCATTCTTATGTGTTCTGTGATTATAAAGAAATAATGGTTGTGACCTTTCAATGTCACGGCCATGTATGTTTTAAAACTCACAGTAACTACCGCCTTTTGTTTCTAACGGTCGTAGCTTTTGTTTCCATATAAGTCACAGTCGCGACATCCTTTTGCTACGGCCGTGAGGTTGTGTTCATACATTATGTGATCTACTTTTTAACATCCTTTGCATTTTACTTCGGGTTATTATTTGTATAAAGGATGAAGGATGATGGACCTACCCTAGAATAAATGGGTTATGGCCTCTATCCTACATATCCTGTCTATTTGAGTATGTTTTAGGCCTTGTATGTTGAATATGCTCTTTCTAGACCCCTTTGTTTTAGGCCATGTATGATGAATATGCTCTTTCTGGACCCCTAGAAACTTTGGCCGCGACTTTTATTTTTCACGACCGGGAGCTTTTTTATTTTGTTTCTCGCAGTAACCCTATATTTGTTATGGCCGCAGGTTTTATGATTTCTTTTGTTACGGCCGCAACATTTGTTGCTATGGCCGTGAGTTTTATGCATATTTAGTAGCTCAAACATGGTGTGCAAATCTTTTCTATTTATTCTGCACAACCTGTTTATAGCATGATCAGGACAGAAACATTGTTGCAAGACCCTTAGACCTTTGCTTATTTGTTTCACTGCTTTCTCGTATATTTTTCACTTTTCTTTACTCAAACGATACGTGTGGCACATCTAGAAATAATAACCAGGTTGCATAACCCTAGAATCGTAGTTACGATTTTATTTCTCTACTTGTTTTTGTTTGAACTTTCTTTAACCTCTCATTCTGAGTATGTTACCTTTAAAAAGTTTACAACAAGAACTAATATTGACAAAGTAGAGGCCAACCTCACAGTTGGGAAAAAAGGGTGCCTAACGCCTTCCCTTTTCGTATCTTTGCCCCTAAACTCTCTTTTTCTCTAGTTACGTTTTTTTAAAAGACCCGCAATCTTCTTTTTGTTTTTCTTAATTTTTTTCAAAAATCAAGTGAGGACTCAATTTTTCCAAAAAGTGTGCTTGGATATCTTGGATTTTCTTATTTTAAAAAGAAAAGAACATTTTCTAAAAATAATAGATATCTAGTACACCCCACGAATAAATGAAACGCCCGCAGTTTTTCTAGCGACTCCGCTGGGGATTGGTCTTTCAAAACAATCATAAGCAGGCTTAACTTGAAATGCTATTGGTTCTTGTTGTAAATTTTTCATTGGTATTTGCATTTGTATTTTGCATATTTGTGTGCTTGGTTCTCAAACCCTCGCTCCGCCTATTTGATACTCCGGTCAATTTATTATCTCGGGACTATGTCGAGGAAGCCAACAAGCTTTCTAGCCACATGCTCCCATAGATGTGGCAAAAAGAGTTATTCTATACCGTTTAACCATGCCTTACACCTTTCTTGGCATTAGAAGATATATTCTTGACTCTATTCAGAAGGTACACTAAGTGCAGACCTACCAGCCTGTTCATGTTGTATATAGTTTCTTATAACCCTTCCTTTTAGGATCAATGAATCTTTTAGGATTATGTGATTTTCTTTTTATGGATGGTTTTGTTAGTACAGTTAGCACCCCAATTAGGATTAGTTTTCGTCTTCCCGATCTATCGTCGAGAGCAAGTTATTTTGAGTTTAGACCCTACTAACGAGTCCTACAGTGTGAGACCTTAATCCATTTTCTTTTTCAGCATTTTTTTGACGCGTGTTTATCATTTTTGTCGCAGCATGTTCGTACATGCTTTTATGCATGTTTAGGTTTAGATATGCATGTGGGGTCAATTCTCGAGGCCATTGGGCGTTGTCGTGCAAATTTTTTTTTAAAACACTGATATTTTCGTGGGCTATAAATATCTCGCGTTAGATATTTTCAAAAAATGTTATCAAAACTTCTTAGCTAAGTTTTCTATTTTTCTCTCTACCTTCTCTCTAACTTTTTAGGGGCTCGAGGCTCGATTTTTGACGATCCAACAGCTGATCCTTACCATTGGCACAATGGGCTACACTTTTATCTGGACGAAATTTTATTCCAACAATGCTCGATTATCCACATGAATTGAGACGTCGAGTTTTTAACTCAACAAGGTAGGATCCTAGACTATGTTGTCTTTAAAGGGTGTTACGTGTAATCATATGTGTTTTTACCGATTAAAAATCCATGAAAAATTGATTATGTTTCAAAAAAATTGGACTTTGGTTTAAAAAGGCATTTTGCGTTGTTTTTGGTTGGGTGAATCAGGTTTTGAGGCTTTTTATTTGGTAGTTCTTGATGGTTTGAGTTCGTGTTTGTTCGTGGGTGTCAAAAATATGGGAGTTGGTAGGTTTATGTGTATTTTGAAGCATCATAGTGAGTGTTTGAGAGTTTTGGAGTTTGGAACTCAAAACAAGGGAAAATCTAGATTTTTCTCGGGTGCCTGTGCGCTCGAGCGTCCGATGTCTGCTCAAGAAAATTGGCTGCGCACGGCCATTTTCTTTTGATCATATCTCCCTCATTCGGACTCCAAATGGTGTCATTTTTGTACTCAAATTGAAGCTCCATAAGTCTTATTTCCAATGACACCACTCTCATAATAAAATTCTATTTATAGAAAAAGTTATGACCAAAATAGTTAGGGTATATCAAACTTTGTTAATCGTTTTTTATCCATTTTTTGCTAAATGTCTTGGAAAAGATTATTTTTCAACCTTATTAGAACTTTTTATCAATTTCTTGTTCCTTGGGAGTTTGTTTGTAGGTGTTTCACGTGATCTGGGTGTCGAGACGTGACAATGGCGGTTGGCCAGTTAAGCTACGTGTAGTTATATGCTTTTTCACCAGTTGAAATGCTTTATATTTCATATTTTATGTTTAAATCATGTTCTTCAGATAAAAAGCATATTTTTGAGATTTTCTTGGTTTATTACATGATATGGACTTGTGGATATCTGGTTTTCAAAGGGTAATTTTAAAAATAGTTTATAAAAACCTCGACAAATTGTGTTTTTGGAGGTTTTGAGCTAATCCTCGGGGTTGAGTTTTAGTTTTAAAATGTTTTGTTAAAAATGGGAAAAAATATTTTGAAAATGTTATTTGATCTCCACGTTTGATGGATGGATCATTATACATGTTTAATGTATAATTTATGGAAACATTTTCGTAGTCGACCTATAGGTTAGTTTTTAAATGATTCTCTAGATGTGCCAGGATAGCGGGTATTTGGCACGAGTTGCCCTTGGTGGAAGTTCAGAAACATGCGCAGAGTAGGTACCTTTGTCCTTCGAGATAATTTCCGTAAAGAAGGGGTGGGTGCATTTTGTCCATCGGGTTTCAGGCCCACAAATGAAGTGGTTTACGTTGTGGTGGTTCCGTATAGATATTGTCATTACCTAACAAGTCTTAAATAATTCAGGGATAGGTAATAGACAGGAGTCTATAGTTATTACCTCTGTCCCTTTATGACAGAGTCGGTACATAAGATTCCTTTGCTTTTTGTCCTTGGCTGTGTGTTCTGAGTGAAAAAATAACGTTTTGATTACTACTTTTCTTTAACTGTGAAACGTTATCTGCATTGTTGAAATGCTTGGTTTTTAAGATGGAAAACCATTTTGAGATTCGTGTAAGTCAGATGGAAATCATGGGATTTTATGAAGTAAAACCATTTTGAGGCTCAAGTGATTGAGTCAACTTTATGCTATGTGATTGCATATCCTGTTTTACTACTTTGTAGTCTGTTTTTATTGGGCTTTGGCTCACATTGTGGGATATGTTAAAACTTTTTTTAGGTAAATATAGTCCCTGTAAATTAACCTTGAGGTGCCCAGAGGTGGCTGATGACAAGACATATGTTTTGTCTTTATTAAGTAGTTTATACCATTCGTATCTGTTTCATGTTTGGACATAACATGTTGTAAAGCATATGTAATTCTTATGCATGTATACATGATTTATTGCTTTCGAGAGAACCGTGGGTTGGTTGTTATTTTTCGTAGTTCTATATTATGATTTTCGTTGGTTGGTGCAATTGTTTACAAAAAGGGATTTTCAAATAGTTTATGCTTCATATAAACTCTTGTGTTTCGAGAATGATTTTAGAACGGCTTACACATCTTTTAAAAAGATCTTTCTTTACCCAAAAATGTATGTTTTGTTTTAAAGGCTTGGCTTTGGGGCCATAATCGTGGTCTCTTAGGTTACTCTTTTAAATTAAATAAATCCTCAATTGTACGTTTTTACAAATATTTTAGCCTCGTTTGGCTAAATGGTTTTCATCCCTTTTTTATTTGGGCAGTTTTGGTGGTTATTCGTAGGCTTTAGCATGATCCAGGGTTTGGGGCATAACAACTTGGTATCAGAGCTCTGGGTTCAAATACCTATGAGCCGCGAGAAGAGGTTGTGTCACCTTGTGAGGAAAGATGTGTGTGTGCTTGGTTGCTTGTGTTTATAACATGAGCATGATTAGCTTGTTGTGTATATGTGAATATAGAGATTGAACCTTAGGATTGATTAGTCTCTCCTTCGGGCGTTTAGATTAACAAACTTGGGAACCAAGTTAAAAACGCGTTTAGCTAACATGATTTTTAGCAAGGAATCTTAGTAAGTTATCCAAAAGTGACGCGTCATTCTTGTTGATTCTCCTCGATATGTGTGACGTATTTGCACAATCGTCTTGGCTATGTGTTATCATAATTATGTGATACGTGTTAAAAATAACTTCATAGGTTTTTTTGTTTTATATCGCTTTTATATATGAACTGTATACCCTTGGAGACGACGAGACCGTGGTTTGGGTCTTAGATATGCGACTCGATTGCAATGGTTGCTGAAGGCAAGGTTTTGGGCTAAGTGTCGATCGCTTAGCGTGTTGTGGAACTCATCGGTGAATTGGGTTTAGCCGCGTGAGGTTGACCTCAGTTGGTAAACTGTCGAGTGTTGGTACAAGCAGAGTTCGTTCAGGTGTCGTTAAAGCATGGTTAGTAGCTTGACTTCGGTAGCTGGCTCCTCTTGAGAGTATGCTAGTGGAAGTTGGAGTCGTGTTATGGATGGCCTTGTGAGTTGAGGCGATGGGGTGTCAGAGACCCTAGGAATCAGTTTTTATGATTAGTTCCGTGGATAGTGATAATCCCTTTTGGGTTTTGGTGTACATAATTTTGGCCGTGTGATGGATTAGGTACGTCATGAGCCATGCTATGTCATGAGTCGTGTACTCAAGATGGGGTATTTACAGGAACATGGTGGATGAGAGCATAGTAATCTTTGGTCAGGTGCATGTAGAGGTAGCAGAACGTGAGTAGTTCTAGAGATATTCCTTGCCAACAGGACAATGATGGCAGTCAATAGGATGCTGTGAGTAGTTTGAGTAGTGTCTGATGACCTTGGACGTTGTATACCTTCTTGAGGTTTGAGAATTGAGTTACAAGTGAGTAAGCTCGAGGATATGGGGACGAGTATGAGCTACCGATATGATGGGAAGAGCATAAGTTGCTGCAATGTTGGAATGTGTAAGGGTTCAAGTTACGATTCTAACATGCGACGAGTATCAGTTCTATAAGATTCCTACGAGAATACAGGTTCGTGGTTTGGTCGTTATCTTCGTGATCAGGAGATCGTGTTTGGGAATCGTGCTAGGTGTAGGAGGTTTGAAAGAACCGTGGAAGGGTACGATAGTACGGTTGGCTTGTGCTGGGATGGTATATCCCGAGTGTGATATGTCCGGAGGTTGTTTGTGTTTGACCTCAGGTTCTAAGGTGGGTATGTTTTTTGCCTATGGGAGCAAAGTGTGAAGTGATAAGGTTCAACAGTGTAGCGCGTGGTTTGGCTAGCCCAAGGTGATCGGTGAGAAATCATGGGTTACGATGCACATGATTGATGTGTGCTTTGAAAGCAGAAGTGCGAAGGTCTCTGCATGGTTGTGGGAGTTATTAGTAACTCTATATAAAAGGTCTCAGGATTAGATTTCCTTTGTGTGGCGTCGTGTACTTTCTATGTGAGTTGTTTGGACAGTGGGCTCGAGGTCGTGATGTTGCTATGGTTTGCCTAGCAAGAGTTAAGTGAGCAAGCATAACCTTGTGGAGTGAGGTTTTGGTGCGATGGACATTTTGACGTGTGTCTCCGTGTATGATTGGTGACGAGCTTGTAGTCTTATAGGATGGGATGTGTCATACAAGGTATGAGGATTGATGGTGTTTATATGTGTGCGAATGACGTCGAAGAGCTGAGAGCTTAGTGTAGCGGGCAATCTGAGTATCGTGATTGGTGTTGATGGTAGCAATGTGATTGTGGTTGATGTGGCCTCGAGGTAAGATTTACAAGATTTTTTGAGGACCAAGTGTTAACGAGTACTAGAAATACGCTGAGGATGGGTCATGGTTTCTTGTTGACCCTTTTCTATTCTCAAGAAGGACAAAAAGTTTCCTTGTTGATCGTTGTCTGGCGCAAGTTGTTTTATCTTGGTTGAATGGAGATACGATTGGGTTTATATAGGTTACCGGATACCTATGAGATGTTATGTCTGTGTGATGTGTTTGGTTAAGTGACTCATTTGGGTCAGGTAACTATGTGGCTGTGAAACCGAATTAGATTTCGATTGTGTGGAACCTTGTTTGATGAAATGTGTTCTTTAGAATCCCGGGTGAGTTACGTGAGTTTCTCTCTGGAGTTGGATGTTTGAGTTGTTGCTCACAGATGGGCGTCATGTCAGCTACGTGATGGCGTTGTTAGCATCAGTAGGGTAATGATGTGGTATCAAAGTCGGTGGTCGTCTGGTGATCGTCAGAACTCGAGTAGAGTTTGTGTGTGCACTATGTGACTTTGTGTGATCGATGTCAGGGTTCAACGTCGTGTGTTTGGACTCATGGAGATAGTTCTTGGTGTGTGTCTTGAGGTGTGATTGAGCCAGTATGTGGCAGTAAGAACGGGGTGGTAGTCTCTATGTCCTGGAGTAGAAAGTGTCTGGGATCAAATACCATGGCAAATTGGTCTCGTGTGATGCATTTGTCACTAGAGTGGATTGTGTTCGGTGAGAGTTATGTTTTGAGATGATTGGGAGTGTGCATTGGATCTCGGCCTGATGTTACGCGGATGTTTTCTGGATGACAGCTGTGTCAGTGGGACTTGCCCGTGCGGGCAGTTTGTGTGGGGATCGGATCTTCAAATTGTTTTCACCTCGTGTGACGACAGGTTTGGGATTTTAGTTGTTGGGGCATTTCTGCCATTGTGTGGTATCGCTGGGTTTGCAACACAGATTGTTGATGGTTGCGGGACAGTGTTTGGCTTGAATTTCAGTGTTGAATTTTGAGGACGAAATTCTTTTAAGAGGGGGAGTGTTTTGAGACCCTGACCCGTATTTTTTTGGCATTTTGTTTTACGCGTGCTTATCATTTTTGTCACAGCATGTTCATGCATGCTTTTATCCATGTTCGGATTTAGATATGCATGTGGGGTTGGTTCCTAGGGCCGTTGGGCGTTATGGTGCGAATTTTTAAAAAAATGATATTTATAAATATCTCGCGTTAGATATTTTCAAAATATGTTTTCCAAACTTCTTTGCCAAGTTTTCCCTTTTTCTCGCTGCCTTCTCTCTAACTTCTCAGGGGCCCAGGGCTCGATTTTTAGTGATCTAACAGCTGATCCTTGCTATTCACACGGTGGGCTACGCTTTCATCCAGATAGAATTTTATTTCGACGAAGCTCGATTTTGCACGTGGATCGAGATGTTTTTAACTCACCGAGGTATGATTCTAGACGATATTGTCTTTAAAGGGTGCTACATGTAATCGTGTGTGTTTTTACAGGTTAAAATTGCATGAAAAATCGATTATGTTTCCAAAAAATGGGGTTTTGGTTTAAAAAGGCATTTTATGTTGTTTTTGGTGGGGTAAATCCGGTTTTGAGGCTTTCCGTTTGGTAGTTCTAATGGTTTGAGTTCGTGTTTGTCCGTAGGTGTCAAAAATATGCAAGTTGGCAGGTTTATATGTGTTTTAAAGTATCATAGTGAGTGTTTGAGAGTTTTGAGGCTTGTAACTTAAAACAGGGGAAGATCTAGATTTTTTTTGGATGCCTGTGTGCTCGAGCACCCGATGTTCGCTCGAGCGGACTAGCTACGCAGGGCCATTTTTTTATATCATATTTCTCTCGTTCGAACTCCGAATGGGGTCGTTTTTATACTCACATTGAAGCCCCAAAAGTCTTCTTTCCAATGCCACCACTCTCACAATACAATTCTTTTTTCAGAAAATGTTATGACCAAAATAGTGAGGGTATGTCAAAATTTCTTAATCGTTTTTCATCTATTTTTGGCCAAATGTCTTGGAAAATATTATTTTTCATCCTTATTCGAACATTTTATCAATTTTTTATTCCTTGGGAGTTTGTTTGCCAGTGTTTCACGTGACCCGAGTGTTGGGGCATGACATTGGCAGTTGGCCAGTTAAGCTTCGTGCAGCTATATGCTTTTTCACCGGTTAAAATGCTTTATATATCATATTTTATGTTTAAATCATGTTGCTCGGATAAAAAGCATGTTTTGTACTTTTCTTAGTTTATTACATGATATGAACTTGTGCATATCTTGTTTTCAAATGGTGGCTTTGAAAACGGCAGATTTATGAAAATCTCGACAAATTGTGTTTTCGGAGGTTTGGAGCTAACGGTCGGGGTTGAATCTCAAATTTTAAACGTTTTGTTAAAAATGGGAATAAACAATTTGAAAATGTTGTTTAATCTTCATGTTTGATGGATGGATCTTTATACATGTTTAATGTATAATTTGTGAAAATATTTTCATAGTCGAGCTACGAGTTAGTTTTTAAATGATTCTCTAGTTGTGTAGGGATAGCAAGTATTTGGCATGAGTTGCCATCGGTAGAAGTCCAGAAACATGCGCAGAGTTGGTACGTTTGTCCTTCGGGGTAATTCCCATAAAGAAGGGGTGGATGCTTTTTGTCCCTCAAGTTTTGGGCCCGTAAAGAAAGTGATTTATGTTGTGGTGACTCCGTATAGAACTTGTTATTACTTAACAGGTCTTAAATGATTCAGGGATAGGTAATGGGTAGGAGTCTATAGATGTTATCTCTATCCCTTTGTGAAAGAGTTGGTACATAAAATTCATTTTCTTTTTATTCTATGCTGTGTGTTCTGGTGAAAAAATAACATTTTTGTTACTGCTTTTCTTTAACTGTGTAACGTTATCTTCATTATTAAAATGCATGATTTTGAGGATGAAAAACCATTTTGAGACTCATGGAAGTTTGATGGAAAACTTGGTATTTTATGAAGTAAAACCGTTTTGAGGCGCATGTGGTTGAGTCAACATTATGCTATGTGATTGCATATCCTGCTTTACTACTTTATAGCATGTTTCTATTGGGTTTCGGCTCACGTTTGTGGGATTTGCTAAAACTTTTTTCAGGTAAACGTGATCCTGTAGGTTGACCTTGAGGTGCCCGAAGGTGACTGATGATAAGACAAATATTTTGTCTTTGTTAGGTAGTTTATACCTTTCGTATCTATTTCATGTTTGGACGTAACATGTTGTAAAGCATTTATAATTCTTATGGATGTATGCATGATTTATTGCTTTCGAGAGAACCGTGGGTTGGTTATTATTTTTCGTAGCTCTATATTACGGTTTTCATTGGTTGGTGCAACAGTTAACAAAAAAGGATTTTCAAATAGTTTATGCTTCGTATAAACTCTTGTGCTTCGAAGAAGATTTTAGAACGGCTTACACATCTTTTTAAAAGATCTTTCTTTACCGAAAACCATATGTTTTGTTTTCAAGGCTTGGCTTTGGAGCCATAACCATAGTCTCTTAGACTACTCTTTTAAATTAAATAAATCTTCGGTAGTACGATTTTACAAAGATTTTAGCCACATTTGTCCTGATGTTTTTCATCTCTAGCCACATTTGGGCGGTTTTGGTTGTTATTCATATGCTTTCGCGCGACCTGGAGTCTGGGGCATGACAACTTGGTATCAGAGCTTTGGGTTCCAATACTTATGAGCTGTGGGAAGAGGGTGTATCACCTTGTGAGGAAAGATGTGGGTGTACTTGGTTGCCTGTGTTTATAACATGAGCATGATTGGTTTGTTGTGTATTTGTGAATATGGAGATTGGACCTTAGAATTGATTCGTCTTGCCTTCGGACATTTAGATTAACAAGCTTGGGAGCCAAGTTAGAAACGTGCTTAGTTGACGTGATTTTTAGCTAGAAATCTATGTAGGTTATCCAAAGTGACGCGTCATTCTTGTCGGTTCTCCTCGGTATGTGTGACATATCTGCATAATTGTCTTAGCTATGTGTTAGCATGATTATGTGATACGTGTTAGAAATAACATGATAGGTTGCTGTGTTTTATATCGCTTTTATATATGAACTGTATACCCTTGGAGACGACGAGACCGGGGTTTGGGTCTTAGATGTGCGACTCGATTGCAGTGGTTGCTGAAGTCAAGGTTTTGGGCTGAGTGTCGATCACTTAGCGTGTTGTGGAACTCATTGGTGGGTTGGGTTTAGCCACGTGAGGTTGGCCACAGTTGGTAAAGTGTCGACTGTTGGTACAAGCAGAGTTTGTTCAAGTGTAGTTAAAGCATGGTTAGTAGCTTGACTTCGATAGCTGGATCCTCTTGAGAGTATGCTAGTGGAAGTTGGAGTCGTGTTATGGATGGCCTTGTGAGTAGAGGCGATGGGGTGTCAAATGTTATGGTTGGTATACTAAAAATCATATTTTTAGTATTAAATTTTTTTTTAATAAAATTAATTTTTCATTTTATGAGAATTTTTATGAGCAATGTATGTATATCATTTATTTGTTATGTTTGGATATCCGATATTCTGTATAGTATTTAATCTGGTGTGTAGAGTACGGCTTACACACAAAAGACCAGATTTTAGATTCTTGTAGAATATAAGTTTTATGTTGACAATTTAGATGAAAATAAACATATCATCGGTACAACTGTGGTACAGAGTTTTAGTAAGCCTGTTTTGATTACGGGGAACGAATAATAGCGTCGTCTATTGTTCCGACTCTCTGTGCAAGTATACTTTGTTTGTATTGAACGGGACATTTGGGGTAATTAATTTAGTGATGGCTACTGATTATATAAATTAATTCACACCCCAAGGTTATTATGAATAGTACTTATCCTCTTAATCCAGAAATAATTATTAATTTGCACATATTTAATATTCGTTGTTTTGATTCATTAGAGGGTGCGATCTTATATGAGTCTATATTCCCGGTGAGTTAGATAGC
>JAOTRH010443323.1:0-32279 GCA_034768845.1 Heliamphora exappendiculata
CAACTCATCAATTTCATATTAGTTTAAAATTTAGAACAAAATATACATATGAGAAATAAACGAGAGAGAAAAAGAATAAAGAGATGGCTTATTGTAGGACGAATTCCATGAAGTAAACTATTATTCCATGAGGTATTTTTTTAAATATTTAATACTTTTTTGGACATTTATACTCTCAAAATATTATTATGGTAATTTAGTACATTTATAGCGCTTGCACAATTTATGGAAACGCTTATATATTCTTGGTAATGATTTATATTCCCTTATAATTCATATGGTAGTAGATCTTATGCATTTCTAGTTTATGGTAATTATTATTATATTTCTATCTAAATCATATATTCTCATGATGTAGCCATTCTTGTTATTTTGAGGCTCAACCGAAATAAGTAATCATTCTTGTTATTTCGAGAATTGTTATTTCGTTTTAGAAGGTTTGGATCAAAACCAATTCAGAAAATATCCATTTTTGCATATTGAAGGTCAATGTAATCCTTTCGTAATTTATATATTTTATCAGGTTTTCTATAGATGATGAGCGATCAGAAGCCTCGAATTTTTTGTCCTCATACTTTTTGTTTATATACGAATGAGAAAATTAGTTGCATAAAATGATAACGTTGTTAATTGAAAAGAGAATTTATTTACAAAAAATAATAATAATGCACCTACATGCGAAACGGAATGAGAATATGTTAATATGCTAATATAACATGTTAATATGCTATATTAATTGTGTTACACGAAATGACACTTATATTAATATTAGAATATGTTTAGAATGCTAATATGAGAATATCTTAATATGCTTTTTCAGCCAATAGGACAATTGATTATATCTCTATCCAAAAATTGGGAAGGGAATGTGTTGTTAGTGTGTGGCAAAATGATAAATATATTCGTTATGAAAATGAATATATATGTTATAACCATGAATAAACTATGTAATATTATATAGTGAGAATGTATGATTTAGATATGAATATAATAATAATTACCATAAACTAAAAATGCATAAGATATACTGCCACATGAATTATAAGGGAATATAAATCATTATCAAGAATATATAAAAGTTTCCATAAAATGTGCAGGAGCTATAAATGTATTCAATTACCATAATAACATTTTGAGGGTATAAATGTCCAAAAAAGCATTAAATATTTAAAAAATGACCTCATGAAATAACAATTTACTACATGGGATTCATTCTACAATAAGTTACCAAAATGGAACCCTAGATTAAATCACCATAGTATTTATTCTAACAGTGACTAAAGAACACAAATAACCTTGAACTACTAAAACATAACACTTTGACACTCACCCTCAAATTGGTGCATAGATATCCCACAATAATAGAATGAAAGACTTTGCTACCAAGCCCCTTGGTGAAAACATCAACTAGTTGATCTTCAGTTTTCACAAACATCATACAAATCAAATCCTTATTTAACTTTTCCTTGATGAAATGCTTAATTGTCAATGTCAATTCGTTTAGTTATGTTATGTTGAATTGAATTATGAGCAGTGTTAATGACAAATTTATTATCGCAATATAATGGAGCATCACCATGCACGCCCCAGCACGCCCCAAGTCTCCCAATGTTTAGGGAAGCCCCTCTAACATTAGTATTTATATTAACATAGAGACTAAATGACACAAATAGTCCCAAACTACTAAAACACAACACTTGACATAATAGTACACAAAAGCATAAATACTTAAGTTGAACCAAGAAAACAATTAAGTTGCTCATCAATTGGAGAACATGATCCAGGTTTATATAGCAACATGATGTGTGTGTAAACACCAATGCAACACCATCATCAACAACCGGCACTCAAGATATCTAACTATGTCAACAACTTCCAATGAGAAGAAAATCTACAAGGACACATGTCTTGACCTAACAATCTCATCCATTTCTCTTAACTCACAATACTTGAAATTCTCATACCAATCCATCAAACATGTCAAATATACTTCATGCGAATTTTGGCAAAATGATATCATGTGTACTATAAATCACAAATTCATCGGTCCCGAACTAATGTTTGAGAAGTCTCAAAAGTACTTAGAACATCAAAGACAACCACAATACCTCCACAGTTGATTGGATCATAATATCAAACCATGTTTACACTTCCAATAAGATCAAAATCAATAATGTCACATGTCATATCCGAACAATCTCATCCATTTTTTTTAACTCATAATACCTAAAATCCACATACCAGTCTATCAAAGTGGCATATATATACTTCATGGAAAATGCAAGTTAAACGTTATCGCTTGTATTACAAATCATATGACACAAAAAGAATATGCTTTACAGTCTAATCGTATTACAACCTCATTCAATATCAGCAAACAACATCTCAATTCAATCAGTAGGTTAAAACAAGTTGATCAATCCAGAACTAATGTTATCAAAAATTATCAAAAGTACTTAGGACATCAAAGATTACCATAAAATCTCTGCAATTGATTAGATCAAGGTATCTAACTATGTCAACAACTTTAAATAAGAAGAAAATCTACGAGACCACATATCATGTCCTAACAATCCCATCCATTTCTCTTGACTCATGAAACTTAGAACTCTCGATACAATCAGTAGGTCAAAAATCACAAGTTGATCAATCCAGAACTAATGTTATTAGAAATTCTCAAAAGTGCTTAGGACATCAAAGATCACCATAAAGTCTCCGAAGTTAATTAGATCAAGGTATCTAACTATGTCAACAACTTCCAATAAGAAAAAAATCTACTAGGCCACATATCATGTCTTAACAATCTCATCCATTTCTCATGACTCATATAACTTTAAATTCTCATACCAATCCAGCGCGTCTTCGGAAGCTCAACTTCTAATCATTCAAAAGTAGAGATTGCTTCATAGATTGATAATAGTCAAATGAGACAACAATCATAACTCGACATTATCTCAGAGTAATACAAAATCACATGTTGGCATATGATACACAAGTCCAATGTGCTCCAAAAGTAATCTCAATTAAGATCAAGCAACAATATTCAAGATTCTATTAGTAGATCTAAAATCACAAATTCATCCGTCCAGAACTAATGTTCAACAATTCTCAAAAGTACTTAGAACATCAAAGAAGGCCACAATAAATCCCCAGTTCATTAGATCATAATATCTAACCACGTTTACAACTTCCATAATATCAAAATCTACATGGCCACATGTCATCTCCTAACAATCTTATCCAATTCTCCTAACTCATAAAACCATAAATCCTCATACCAGTTCATAAAACGTGGCAAATATACTTCATGCAAATTTTGGCTAAATGTTATCTCGTGTACTACAAATCATATGACAATAAAGAATGCGTTGCTACTATATCACCATAGCCTAATGATTCGACTTAAATAAACCTACAACTCCTTATCCAAATTTCATTTTCTAATACCTCAAATATTGCATTATAGTATCACGAAATTTCACCACCGCTGTAAATCACTACAATATTCTTAATCAATTCTACCAATTATGTACACATATCGTCATACACCTACAATTAATACATTCGAGAAGTTTTTGTTCACCATCAAGGGAATTCTAGCATAACTTTCCAAAATAAGAATTGTCCATCCAATGCGTGTTCCAAGCTATATTATCAACTCGTAATCTTTCGAAAGTGAAGATTGCTTCATAGACCGATACTATTCAAAAAAGAGAACAATTACAACTCAACATTATCAAAGAGCAATACAAAATCACTTGCTGGATATGATAAAAAAAGTCGAGTGTGTTTCGAAAACAACCTCAATTAAGATCAAGAGACGACATCCAAAATTTTATCTATAGGTGAAAAATCACAAATTCATACCTCCAGAACTAATGTTCAAGAATTCTCAAAAGTACTTAGAATATCAAAGATGGCCATGATACCTCCACAGTTGATTGGATGATAATATCAAACCATGTTTATAACTTCCAATAAGATCAAAACATACAAGGCCACATGTCATGTCCTAACAATCTCCTCCATTTCTCCTAACTCATAAAACCTTAAATCCTCATACCAGCCCATCAAAGTGGCAAATATACTTAATGGAAAATGGTAATTAAACGTTATCCCATGTATTATAGATCATATGACACAGAAAAAATATCATTTTATAGTCTAACCGTATCCTACTAGTTGGAATTGAATAAATATACTTTTCATTATTATTATTTCATCTTCCTAATACCTCAAATATTGCATTATAATATCATTAATTCTCACCACCGCTATAAGTCACTACATGAATAGCTTTTCAACAAAAAAAAAGTCACTACACGAATATTGGATTGCAAGTCTAGTATGCTCCAATAACAACCTCAATCATGATGAAGAGACGACATCGCGATTCAATCAGTAGGTCAAAAATCACAAGTTGACCAATCCAAAACTAACATTTTAAAGAATTTTCAAGAGTACTTAGGACATCAAAGATCACTATAAAATCATCGTAGTTGATTAGATCAAGATATCTGACTATGTTAACAACTTTAAATAAGAAGAAAATCTACAAGGGAACATGCCATGTCCTAACAATCTCATTCATTTCTCATAACTCATAAAACTTGAAATTCTAACACCAGCCCATCAACCGTGGCAAATATACTTCATATAAGATGTTAGCTAAATGTTGTCCGTACCATAAATCATATGACACAGAAAGAATGTGTTGCTACTATCTCACCATATTCTAATGATTTGACTTAAATAAATCTCACTCTTATCCAAATTTCATTTTCTATAACTTAAATATTTTATTATGGTATCATGAAATTTCATTACCGCTATAAATCACTACTTGAATATTCTCGTTCGATTCTACCAGTTGTGTACAGTGTACACATCGTCATACACCTCCAATTAATCCATTCGAGAAGTTTTTGTTCGCCACCAAGAGAATTCTAGTAAAACTTTCCAAAATAACAATCGTTCATCCAATGAATCTTCCGAGCTATATTCTCAACTTGTAATCATTCGAAAGTCGATATGTTTCTTCACAGATTGATAAAATTCCAAAGAGATAACAATCACAACTCGACATTATCAAAGAGCATTACAAAATCAACTGTTGGCATATGATACACAAGTCTAGTATGCCCCAAACAACCTCAATTATCATGAAACGACATCCAAGATTCTATAAGTAGGTCAAAAATAAAAAATTCATCGGATAAGAACATCAAAGACAACAACAATATCTCCACAGTTGATTCGATCATAATATCTAACCATGTTTACAACTTCCATAATATCAAAATCTAAATGGCTACATGTCAAGTCCTAACAACCTCATCCATTTCTCCTAACTCATAAAACCTAAAATCCTCTTACGAGTCCATCAAAGTGGAAAATAAATTTCATGGAAAATGTTAGTTAAACGTTATCCTATGTATTATAGATATTACGACACAAAAAAAGAATATGCTTTTACAATCTAGTCGTATCCTACTACTTAGAATTGAATAAATTCACAACTTCATTATCATATTTTCATCTTCCAATACATCAAATATTGTATAATAGTATCATTAGTTCTCACAACTAATATAAATCACTACTTGAATATTGTTGTGCAATTCTAGTTAGCTCCAATAACAACATCAATCACGATCAAGAGACGACTTCTCGATTCAATTAGAGGTCAAAAATCACAAGTTGATCAATCAAGAACTCATGTCATCAGGAATTTTCAAAAGTACTTAGGACATCGAAGATCATAAAATCTCCGCAGTTGATTAGATCAAGATATCTAACTATGTCAACAACTTCCAATAAAAGGAAAATCTACAAGGCAACATATCATGACCTATAAATCTCATCCATTTCTCGTATCTCACAAAACTTGATATTCACATACTAGTCAATCAAACGTGGAAAATATACTTCTTACGAAATGCTGCCAAAATGTTGTTACGTGTACTATAAATTATTATTTCATCTTCCAATTCCTCAATTATTATATTATAGTATCATTAATTCTCACCACCGATATAAACCACTACTTGAATATTGTTGTGTGATTCAAGTCGGCTACAATAACAACCTCAATCACGATCAAAAGGCGTCATCTCGATTCAATCAATAGGTCAAAAATCACAAGTTCATCAGTCCAAAACTAATGTTCGAGAATTCTCAAAACTACCATAACATCAAAAACAGCCACAATATCTCCACAATTGATTGCATCATAATATCAAACCATGTTTACAACTTCCAATAAGATAAAAATCTATAAGGCCAAATGTCATGTCCTAACAATCTCATCCATTTGCTACTAACTTATAAAACCGAAATCCTTATACCAGTCCATCAAAGTGGCAAATATACATCACAAAAAATGAAAGCAAAACGTTATCCTGTGTATTATAGAATATACAACACACAAAAATATGCTTTTACAGTCTAACTGTATCCTACAAGTTAGAATTCAATAAATCTACTTTTCATTATCATTATTTCATCTTCCAATCCTGAAAAATATTGTATTATAGTATCATTAATTCTCACCACCGATATAAATCATAACTTGAATAATCTTGTGCAATTCTAGTCTGCTCCAATAACAACGTCAATAACGATCAAGAGAAAACCTCGTGATTCAATCAATAGGTAAAAAATCATAAGTTGATCAGTCCAAAACTAATGTTCAAGAATTCTCAAGCGTACTTAGGACATCAAAGATCACCATAAAATCATCACAATTGATTAGATCAAGATGTCTGACTATATCAACAACTTTAAATAAGATGAAAATTTACAAGGTCGCATGCCATGTTCTAACAATCTCATCCATTTCTCATAACTCATAAAACTTAAAATTCTCACACCAGCCCATCAACCGTGGCACATACACTTCATATAACATGCTGGTTAAAAGTTGTCCCATGTACTATAAATCATATGGCATCTAAAGAATGTGTTGCTACTATCTCACCATATCCTAATAATCCAGCATAAATAAATCTACAACTCTTTATCCAAAATTCATTTTCTAATAACTCAAATATTTTATTATAGTATCGTGAAATTTTATTACCGCTATAAATCACTACTTGAATAGGCTTGTTCGATTCTACCAATTGTGTACAGTATCGTCATACACCTCCAATAAATCCACTCCAGATGTTTTTATTCGCCACCAAGAGAATTCTAGTAAAACTTTCCGAAACAAGAATTATCCAGCTAATGCATCTTCCGAGCTATATTCTCAACTCGTAATCATTCGAAAGTCAATATTCCAAAGAGATAACAATCGCAACTCGACATTATTCAAAACAACCTCAATTAAGATCAAAAACCGACATCCAAGATTCTATAAGTAGGTCAAAAATCACAAATTCATCGGACCAAAACTAATGTTCAAGAATTCTCAAACAAGTGTTAAGAACATCAAAGACAACATCTCCACATTTGATTGGATCATAATAACTAGCCATGTTTACAACTTCCATAATATCAAAATCTATGCGGTCAAATGTCAAGTCCTAACAATCTCATCAATTTCTCCTAACTCACAAAACCTAAAATCCTCTTGCTAGTCCATCAAAAAGGAAAACAAATTTCATGGAAAATGCTAGTTAAACGTTATCCTATGTATTATAGATAATACGGCACAGAAAGAACATGCTTTAACAATCTAACCGTATCCTACTAATTAGAATTTAATAAATCATTATTTCATATTTCAATTCCTCAAACATTGTATTCTAGCATCATTAATTCGCACCAATGATATCAATCACTACTTGAATATTGTTGTGCAATTCTAGTAGACTACAACAACCACGATCACGATTAAGAGACATCCCTATTCAATCAGTAGGTCAAAAATCATAAGTTGATCAATTCAGAACTAATGTTCAAGAATTCTAAAGAGTACTTAGGACATCAAAGATCATCATAAAATCTTCGCAGTTGATTAGATCAAGATATCTGACTATGTCAACAACTTTAAATAAGAAGAAAATCTACAAGGCCACATGTCATGTCCTAACAATCTCATCCATTTCTCTGGACCCATCAAACTTGAAATTCTCATACCAGTCCATCAAGCGTGGCAAATATACTTCATACGAAAGGCTAGCTAAATGTTGTCCAGTGTACTGTAAATCATATGACACATAAAGAATGTGTTTCTACTATCTGACAATATCCTAATGAATCGACTTAAATAAATCTACAACTCTATCAAAATTTCATTTTGTAATACCTCAAATATTATATTATAGTATCATGAAATTTGACCATCACTATAAATCACTACTTGAATATTCCTGCTCAATTCTACGAATTACGTACACATATCGTCATTCACCACCAATTAATCCATTCGAGAAGTTCTTGTTCGTCACCAAGAGAATACTAGTAAAACTGTCCAAAATAAGAACTGTCCATACAACGCGTCTTCCGAGCTATATTCTCAATTTGTAATCATTCAAAAGTGGAAATGGCTTCATACATCGATAATATTCAAAAGACATCATAATCACAACTCGATGTTATCTAAGAGCAATACAAAATCGCACGTTGGCATATGATACACAAATCTAGCATTCTCCAAAAACAACCTCAATTAAGATCAAGAGACAACATGCAAGATTCTATAAGTAGGTCAAAAATCACAAATTCATCTATACAGAACAAATTTTTGAGAATTCTTAAAAATACTTAGAACATCAAAGATGGCCACAATACCTCCACAGTTGATTGGATCATAATATCTATGTTTACGAAGATCAAAATCTACAAGACCATATGTCATGTCCTAACAATCTCATGCATTTCTCCCAACTCATAAAACCTTAAATCCTCATACGAGTCAATCAAAGTGGCTAATTTACTTCATAGAAATGCTAGTTAAACGTTATCCCTTGTATTATAAATCATACAACACAAGAATATGCCTTTACAGTCTAACTGTATCTTATTAGTTAAAATTTAATAAATCTTCCACCCATTATCATGAATTCATCTTCCAATACCTCAAAGATTGTATTATAGTCATTAGTTCTCACCATCGATATAAATCACTAATGGAATATTCTTGTGCTATTCTAGTATGCACCAATAACAACCTCAATCATGATCAAGAAACGACATCCCGATTCAATCAGTAGGTCAAAAATTGTAAGTTCGTTAATCCCAAACTAATGCTTTCAGGAATTCTCAAAAGCACTTAGGAAATCAAATGTCACCATAAAATCATCGCAGTTGATTAGATCAAGATATCTGACTTTGTCAACAACTTTAAATAAGAAGAAAATCTACAAGGCCACATGTCGTGTCCTAACAATCCCATCCATTTCTCGACTCATCAAACTTGAAATTCTCATACCAGTCCATCAAGCGTGTGTTTAAATTTTGTCCCGTGTACTATAAATCATGACACATAAAGCATGTGTTTCTACTATCTGACCATATCCTAATGAATCGACTTAAATAAATCTACAACTCTATCCAAATTTCATTTTGTAATACCTCAAATAAATGTAATATAGTATCATGAAATTTCACCATCGCTATAAATCACTACTTGAATATTCGTGTTCAATTCTACCAATTACATGCACATATCATCATACAACTCCAATTAATCCATTCGAGAAGTTCTTGTTCGCCACTAAGAGAATTCTAGTAAAACTTTCCAAAATAAGAATTATCCATCCAATGCGTCTTCCGAGCTATATTCTCAACTCGTAATCATTCGAAAGTGGAAATTGCTTCATATATCGATAATATTCAAAAGACATAATAATCACAACTCGACATCATCTAAGATTAATACAAAATCGCGTGTTAGCATATGATACACAAATCTAACTTTCTCCAAAAACAACCTCAATTAAGATCAAGAGACGACATACAAGATTCTGTAGTAGGTCAAAAATCACAAATTCATCCATGTAGAACAAATTTTCGAGAATTCTCAAAAGTACTTGGAGCAGCAAAGATGGCCGCAATACCTCCACAGTTAATTGGATCATAATATCTATGTTTACGAAGATCAAAATCTACAAGACCATATGCCTTGTCCTAACAATCTCATGTATTTCTCCTAACTCATAGAGCCTAAAATCCTCATACCGGACAATGAAAGTGGCTAATTTACTTCATAGAAAATGCTAGTTAAATGTTATACCATGTATTTTAAATCATTCAACACAAAAGAATATGCTTTTATAGTCTATCTGTATCCTACTAGTTAGAATTTAATAAATCTTCCACCCATTATCATGAATTCATCTTTCAATATACCTCAAAGATTGAATTATACCCATTAATTCTCACCATCAATATAAATCACTAATGGAATATTGTTGTGCAATTCTAGTCTGTACCAATAATAACCTCAATCATGATCAAGAGACGACATCCCGATTCAATCAATAGGTCAAAATCACAAGTTCATCAATCCCAAACTAATGTTTTCAGGAATTCTCAAAAGCACTTAAGAAATCAAAGGTCAACATAAAATCTCCAGAGTGATTAGATGAAGATACCTATGTCATCAACTTCCAATAAGAAGAAAATCAACAAGGCCACATGTCCTGTCAAAAATCACAAGTTTATCAATCCCGAACTAATGTTTCCAGGAATTCTCAAAAGCACTTGGGAAATCAAAGATCACCATAAAATCTCCACAGTCGATTAGATCAAGATATCTAACTATGTCAACAACTTCCAAAAAGAAGAAAATCAACTAAGCCACATTTCATGTCTTAGCAATCTCATTCATTTCTCTCAACTCGTAAAACTTGAAATTCTCGTACCAGTCCATCAAACGTGTTAAATATACTTCATACGAAAGACGGGCTAAATGTTATCTCATGTATTATACAAATCATATGGCACATATAGAATGTGTTGCAACTATCTCACCATATTCTACTAATTCGACTTAAATAAACATACAACACTTTATCCAAAAGTGGAGATTGCTCCATAAATCGATAATATTCAAAAGAGATAACAATCATAACGACATAATCTAAGACCAATACAAAATCACATGTTGACATATGATACTCAAGTCCAGTGTGCTCCAAAAGTAATCTCAATTAAGATCAAGCAACGACATCCAAGATCTATTAGTAGGTCTAAAATCACAAATTCAAATGTCCAAATCTAATGCTCGAAAATTCTTAAAAGTAATTAGAACATCAAAGACGGCCACAATACCTTCACAGTTGATTGGATCATAATATCTAACCATGTTTTCAACTTCTAAAAACATAAAAATCTACAAGGCCACATGTTATGTCCTAACAATCTCATCCATTTCTCCTAACTCATAAAACCTGCCATCCCCATACCAGCCCATCAAAGTGGCAAATATACTTCATGGGAAATGCTAATTAAACGTTATCCCGTGTATTATAGATCATACGACACATAAAGAATATGGTTTTACAGTCTAACCGTATCCTACTAGTTAGAATTGAATAAATCTACTTTTCATTATCATTATTTCATCTTCCAATCCTCAAATATTGCATTATGGTAACATTTGTTCTCACCACCAATATAAATCATAACTTGAATATTTGACTGTAAATCCAGTTTGCTCCATTAATAACCTCAATCACGATCAAGAGATGACATCGCGATTCAATTAGTAGGTTAAAAATCAAAAGTTGACCAATCCAGAACTAACGTTTTCAAGAATTCTCATGTCCTAACAATCTCATCCATTTCTTTTAACTCAAAAAACTTGAAATTCTCATACCAATCCATCAACCATGGCAAATATAATTCATACAAAATGCTAGCTAAATGTTGTCATGTGTACTATAAGTCATATGAGACAAAAAGAATGTGTTGCTACTATCTCACCATATCTTAATGATTCGACTTACATAAACTTACAACTCTTTATCCAAATTACATTTTCTAATACCTCAATTATTGTATTAAAGTATCATGAAATTTCACTAACGCTGTAAATCATTACTTTGAATATTCTTGTTAAATTCTACCAATTATGAACGCACATCGTCATACATCACCAATTAATCCAATTGAGAAGTTTTTGTTCGCCACCAAGAGAATTTTAGTAAAACATTCCAAAATAAGAATGTCCATCCAATGTGACTTCCGAGCTATATTCCCAACTCATAATCATTCGAAAGTCGATATTTCTTCACATATCGATAAAATTCTAAAGAGAGAACAATCAAAAGTCCACATTACCAACGAGCTATACAAAAGCACGTGTTGGCATATGATACACAAGTCTAGTGTGCTCCAAAAACAACCTCAATTAAAATAAAAAAAAGACATCCGAGATTTTATAAGGTCAAAAATCACAAATTCAAAGGTCCGGAACTAATGTTCGAGAATTCTCAATAGTACATGGAACATCAAAGACAGCCACAATATCTCCACAGTTGATTGGATCATACTATCTAACAATGTTCACAACTTCCAATAAGATAAAAATCTACAAGGCCAAATGTCATATCCTAATAATCTCATCATTTTCTCCTAACTCATAAAACCAGAATTCCTCATACCAGTCCATCAAAGTGGCAAATAAACTTCATGGAAAATGCTACATAACCGTTATCCCGTGTATTATAGATCATACAACACAGAAATAATATGCTTCTAAAGTCTTACCGTATCCAACTAGTTAGAATTGGATAAATCCACTTTTCAATATCATTATTTCATCTTCCAATACATCAAATATTGTATAATAGCATCACTAATTCTCACCATCGATAAAAATCACAAATTGAATATTGTTGTGCAATTCTAGTATATTCCAATAACAACCTCAATCACGATAATGAGACGACACCGCGATTCAGTCAGTAGATCAAAAATACAAGTTGATCAATCCAGAACTAATGATATCAAGAATTCTCAATAGTAATTTGGTCATCGAAGATCACAATAAAATCTCCACAGTTGATTAAATCAAGAAATCTAACTATGTCAAAAACTTTCAATAAGAAGAAAATCTAAAAGGCTACATGTCCTGACCTAAGAATCTCGTCCATTTCTCTTAACGCACAAAACTTGAAAATCTCATACCGATCCAAATGCGGCAAATATACTTCATATAAAATGCTGACGAAATGTTGTGTACAACAAATCATTATTGCATCTTCCAATTTCTCAAATCTTGCATCATAGTATCATGAATTCGGTCCACCGAAATAAATCACTACTTGAATATTGTTGTGCGAATCTAGTCGGCACAAGAACCACCACAATCACGATCAAGAGAAGTCATCCCGATTCAATCAGTAGGTCAAAAATAACAAGTTCATCGATGCAGAAGTAAAGTTCAAGAATTCTCATTCATTGCATCATAATATCTAGCAATGTTTACAACTTCCAATAAGATCAAAATCAACAAGGCCATATGCCATTTCCTAACTATCTCATCCATTTCTCGTAACTCATAAAACATGAAATCCTCGTACAAGTCCATCAAAGTGGCAAACATGCTTAATGAAAAATGCTATATAACCATTATCCTGTGCACTATAGATCATACAACACACAAAGAACATGGTTTACAGTCTAACTGTATCCTACTAGCAAGAATTGAATAAATCTACTTCTCATTATCACTATATCATTTTCCAATACCTCAAATACTGAATTATAGCGTCATTAATTCTCACCACCGATATAAATCACTACCTGAATACGATTGTGTAATTATAGTCTGCACCAATAACAACCTCAATCACGATCAAGAGACAACATTCCGATTCAATCAGTACGTCAAAAATCACAAGTTGACCAGTCCAGAACTAATGTTTTCAAAAATTCTCGAAAGTACGTCAGACATCAAAGATCACCATAAAGTCTCGGTTGATTAGATCAAAATATCTAATTATGTGAACAACTTCCAATAAGAAAAAAAATCTACTAGGCCACGTCATGTCCTAACAATTACATCCATTTCTCTTAACTCAAAACCTGAAATTCTCATACTAGTCCATCAAACGTGGAAAATATATTTCCTACGAAAGGTTGGCTAAATATTGTCCCGCGTACTATAACTAATATGACACAAAGAATGGGTAGCTACTATCTCACCATATTTTAATGATTTGACTTAAATAAACATATAACACTTTACTCAAATTTCATTCTCTAACACCTCAAATACAATATTATATTATCATGAAATTTAACCGTCGCTATAAATCACTACTTGAATATTCTTGTTCAATTCTAAGAATTATGTACACTTATTGTCATACACCTCTAATTAATCCAATAGAGAAGCTTTTGTCCGCCAGCAAGAGGATACGAGTAAAACTTTCCAAAATAATAATTGTCTATCCAATGCGTCTTCCGACCAATATTCTCAACTCGTAATTATTCAAAAGTGGGGATTGCCTCATATAACAATAATATTGGAATATGATACACAGGAGATAATATTCAAAAGAGATAACAATCACAACTCGACATTATCTAAGAGCAATATGAATCACATGTTGGCATATGATACACAAGTTGAGCGTGCACCAAAAGTAATCTCAATTAAGATCAAGCGACGACATCCAAAATTCTATTAGTACATCTAAAATCAGAAATACATTTGTATAGAACTAATGTTTGAGAATTCTCAAAAGTACGTAAAACATAAAAGACGGTCATAGTACCTCCACAATTTATTGGATCATAATATCTAACCATGTTTACAACTTCCATAATATCAAATTCCACATGGCCACATGTCATGCCCTAACAATCTCATCTATTTCTTGTAACTCATAACACCTAAAATCTTCAAAACAGTCCATCAAAGTGGAAAATAACTTTCATGGCAAATGCTAGTTAAATGTTATCCCGTGGGCTATAGTTACAGATAGTACGACACAGAAAATTCTCAAAAGTACCTAGAACATCAAAGATCACCATAAAATCTCCGCAGTTGATTAGACATGCTAGTTAAACATTACCCCATGGACTATAGTTATAGATAGTACGACACAGAAAATTCTCAAAAGTACTTAGGACACCAAAGATCACCATAAAATCTCCGCAGTTGATTAGATCAAGAGATCTAACTATGTCAACAACTTTCACTAAGAAGAAAATCTAAAAGGCTAGGTGTCATGACCTAAGAATCTCACCCATTTCTCTTCACACACAACTTGAAAATCTCATACCATCCATCAAACGTGGCAAATATACTTCATATAAAATGCTGGTTAAATGTTACGTGTAATATAAATCATTATTTCATCTTCTAATTCCTCAAATCTTGTATCATAGTATCATTAATTCTGACCACTGAAATAAATCACTACCTGAATATTGTTGTGCAGTTCTAGTCGGCACAAGAACAACCACAATCACAATCAAGAGATGTAATCCCGATTAAATACGTAGGTCAAAAATCACAAATTCATCGATTCAGAACTAATGCTCGATAATTCTCAAAAGTACTTAGAACATCAAAAGCAGCCAAAATATCTCCATAATTGATTGCATCAAAATATCTAACCGTGTTTACGACATCCAATAAGATCAAAATCAACAAGGCCATATGCCATGTCCTAACTATCTCATCTATTTCTCCTAACTCATTAAACTTGAAACCCTCATACAAGTCCATCAAAGTGGCAAATATGCTTCATGGAAAATGATACATAAACATTATCCAGTGCACTATAGATCATACGACACATAAAGAACATGGTTTTATAGTCTAATTGTATCCTACTAGTTAGAATTGAATAAATCTACTTTTCATTATCACTATATAATTATCCAATACCTCAAATACTGTATGATAGCATCATTAATTCTCACTACCGATATAAATCACTTCCTGAATACGGTTGTGCAATTCTAGTCTGCTCCAATAACAACCTCAATCAAGATCAAGAGACAACGTCCCGATTCAATCAGTAGGTCAAAAATCACATGTTCAGCAGTCCAGAACTAATATCTTCAAGAATTCTCAAAAATACTTAGGGCATCAAAGATCACCATAAAGTCTCAGTTGATTAGATCAAAATATCTAACTATGTGAACAACTTCCAATAAGAATAAAATCTACTAAGCCACATGTCATGTCCTAACAATCATATCCATTTCTCTTAACTCAAATCCTAAAATTCTCATACTTGTCCATCAAACGTGGCAAATATATTCCACATACGAAAGGTTACCTAATTGTTGTCCCAAGTACTATAACACATATGACACAAAGAATGTGTAGCTACTATCTCACCATATTTTAATGATTTGACTTAAATAAGCATACAACTCTTTACCCAAATTTCATTCTCCAATACGTCAAATACCGTTATTACATTATCATGAAATTTACCAGCTGCTATTAATCACTACTTGAATATTCTTGTTCAATTCCACCAATTATGTACACTTATCGTCATACACCTCCAATTAATCCATTAGAGAAGTTTTTGTTCGCTAGCAAAAGGATACGAGTAAAACTTTCCAAAATAATAATTGTATATCCAATGCGTCTTCCGAGCTATATTCTCAACTCGTAATTATTCAAAAGGGGAGATTGCTTCATATAACAATAATATTGGAATATGATACACAAGATAATATTCAAAAGAGAGAACAATCATAACTCGACATTATCTAAGCGCAATGCGAATCACACGTTGGCACATGATACACAAGTCAAGCCTGCACCAAAAGTAATCTCAATTAAGATCAAGCAACGACATCCAAGATTATATTAGGAGATCTAAAATCACAAATGGAACTAATGTTTGAGAATTCTCAAAAGTATTTAGAACAAATAAGACAGCCATAGTACCTCCACAGTTGATTGGATCATAATATCTAACCACATTTACTACTCCCATAATATCAAATTCTACATGGCCACAAGTCATTCTGAACAACCTCATCCATTTCTCCTAACTCATAAAACCTGAAATCCTCAAACCAGTCCATCAAAGTGGAAAATAATTTTCATGGCAAATGCTAGTTAAACGTTATCCCGAGGATTATAGTTATTGATAGTACGACACAGAAAATTCTCAAAAGTAGGACATCAAAGATCACCATAAAATCTCCGCAGTTCATTAGATCAAGAGATCTAACTATGTCAACAACTTTCAATAAGAAGAAAACCTACAAGGTGTCATGACCTAAGAATCTCATCCATTTCACTTAACACACAAAACTGAAAAATCACATACTAGTCCATCAAACGTGGAAAATATACTTCATATAAAATGCTAGCAAAATGTTGTGTACTATAAATCATTATTTCATCTTCTAATTCCTCAAATCTTGTATCATAGCATCATTAATTCTCACCACCGACATAAATCACTACCTGAATACTGTTGTGCAATTCTAGTCTGCTCCAATAACAACCTCAATCAAGATCAAAAGACAAAATCACGATTCATTCAGTAGGTCAAAAATCACAAATTCGTCGATCCAAAACTAATGCTCGATAATTCTCAAAAGTACTTAGAACATCAAAGTCAACCAAAATATCTCCATAGTTGATTGCATCATAATATCTAGCCATGTTTACAACTTCAAATAAGATAAAAATCAACAAGGCCATATGCCATGTCCGAACTATCTCATCCATTTCTCCTAACTCATAAAACGTGAAATCCCCATACAAATCCATCAAATGGACATATATACTTCACGAAAAATGCTACCTAAACATTATCCCGTGTATTATAGATCAAACGACACAGAAAGAACATGGTTTTATAGTCTAACTGTATCCTACGAGTTAGAATAGAATAAATCTACTTTTCTTTATCACTGTATCATTTTCCAATACCTCAAATGTTGTATTATAGCATCATTAATTCTCACCACCGATATAAATCAATACTTGAATACTGTTGTGCAATTCTAGTCTGCTCCAATAACAACCTCAATCAAGATCAAAAGACAACATCACAATTCATTCAGTAGGTCAAAAATCACAAGTTGACCAATCCAAAACTAATGTCTTCAAGAATTATCAAAAGTACGTAGGACATCAAAGATCACCATAATGTCTCAATTAATTAGATCAAAATATCTAACTATGTGAACAACTTCCAATAAAAAGAAAATCTACTAGGCCACATGTCATGTCCAAACAATCACATCCATTTCTCTTAACTCAAAACCTGAAATTCTCATACTTGTCCATCAAACGGGAAAAATATATATCACACGAAAGGCAAGCTAAATAATGTCCCGTGTACTATAGCTCATATGACAGATTAAAAATGTGTAGCGACTATCTCACCATATTTTAATGATTTGGCTTAAACAAACATATAACTCTTTACCCAAATTTCATTCTCTAATACCTCCAATACTGAATTATGTTATCATGAAATTTAACCGCCGCTATAAATCACTACTTAAATATTCTTGTTCAAATCCACCAATTATGTACACTTATCGTCATACACCTTCAATTAATCCATTAGAGAAGTTTTTGTTTGCTAGCAAAAGAATACGATTAAAACTTTCCAAAATAATAATTGCCTATCCAAAGCGTCTTCCGAGCTATATTCTCAACTCGTAATTATTCAAAGGGGGTGTGCTTCATATAACGATAATATTGGAATACGATACACGGGATAATATTCAAAAGAGAGAACAATCATAACTCGACATTATCTAAGCGCAATACGAATCGCATGTTGGCATATGATACAAAAGTCGAGCTTGCACCAAAAGTAATCTCAACTAAGATCAAGCGACGACATCCAAGATTCTATTAGTAGATCTAAAATCACAAATACATTTCTATAGAACTAATGTTTGAGAATTCTCAAAAATACTTAGAACATAAAAGACTGCCAAAATACTTCCGCGGTTGATTGGACCATAATATCTAACCAGGTTTACTATTTCCATAATATCAAATTCTACATGGCCACATGTCAATCCTAAAAACCTCATCCATTTCTCCTAACTCATAAAACATGAAAAATCCTCAAGCCAATCCATCAAAGTGGAAAATAACTTTCATGGCAAATGCTAGTAAAACGTAATCCCGTGGATTATAGTTATAGATAGTACGACACCGAAAATTTTCAAAAGTATTTAGGACATCAAAGATCACCATAAAATCTCTGCAGTTGACTAGATCAAGAGATCTAACTATGTCAGCAACTTTCAATAAGAAGAAAATCTAAAAGGCTAGGTGTCATGACCTAAGAATCTCATCCATTTCACTTAACACACAAAACATGAAAATCTCATGTCAGTCCATCAAGCGTGGCAAATATACTTCATATAAAGTGCTAGCTAAATGTGACGTGTACTATAAATCATTATTTCATCTTCTAATTCCTCAAATCTTGTATCTTAGTATCATTAATTCTGACCACCAAAATAAATCACAACCGGAATATTGTTGTGCAATTCTAGTCGGCACAAGAACAACCACAATCACGATCAAGAGATGTCATCCCAATTCAATCAGTAGGTCAAAAATCAAAAATTCACCAATTCAGAACTAAGGCTCAATAATTCTCAAAAGTACCTAGAACAGCCAAGACAGCCAAAACATCTCCATAGTTGACTGCCTCATAATATCTAACCATGTTTACAACTTCAAATAACATAAAAATCAACAAGACCATATGCCATGTCCAAACTATCTCATCCATTTCTCCAAACTCATCAAACTTGAAATCCCCATAAAAGTCCATCAAAGGGGCATATATACTTCACGAAAAATGCTACCTAAACATTATCCCGTGTATTATAGATCATACGACAAAGAAAGAACATTTTTTATAGCCTAACTGTATCCTACTAATTAGAATTGAATAAATCCACATTTCTTTATCACCGTATCATTTTCCAATACCTCAAATGTGGTATTATAGCATCATAAATTCTCACCACTGACATAAATCACTACCTGAATACTGTTGTGCAATTCTAGTCTACTACACTTACAACCTCAATCAAGATCAAAAGACAACATCATGATTCATTCAGTAGGTCAAAAATCACAAGTTCAGAACTAATGCTCGACAATTCTCAAAAGTACTTAGAACATCAAAGACAGCCAAAATATATCCATAGTAGATTACATCATAATATCTAACCATGTTTACGACTTCCAACAACATAAAAATCAACAAGGCCATATGCCATAACCGAACTATCTCATCCATTTCTCCTAAATCATAAAACTTGAAATCCCCATGCATGTCCATCAAAGGGGCAAATATACTTCATGAAAAATGCTACCGAAACATTATCCCGTGCATTATAAATCATACGACACAGAAAGAACATAATTTTATAGTCTAATTGTATCCTACCATTTAGAATTGAATAAATCTACTTTTCCTTATCAATATATCATTTTCCAATACATCAAATGTTGTGTTATAGCATAAATAATTCTCACCACCGACACAAATCAGTACCTCAATACTGTTGTGCAATTCTAGTCTGCTCCAATAACAACCTCAATTAAGATCCAAAGACGACATCACGATTCATTCAGTAGATCAAAAATCACAAGTTCAGAACTAATGCTTGATAATTCTCAAAAGTACTTGGAACATCAAAGACAGCCAAAACATCTCCATAGTTGATTGCATCATAATATCAAGCCATGTTTACAACTTCCAAAAAGATAAAAATCAACAAGGCTATATGCCATGTCCCAACTATCTCATCCATTTCTCGTAACTCATAAAACTCAAAATCCCCATGCAAGTCCATCAAAGGGGCATATATACTTCACGAAAAATGCTACCTAAACATTATCCCAAGTATTATAGAACATACGGCACAGAAAGAACAAGGTTTAGAGTCTAACTGTATCCTACTAGTTAGAATTGAAAAAATCTACTTTTCTTTATCACTATATCATCTTCAAATACCTCAAATGTCGTATTATAGCATCATTAATTCTAACCACCGACATAAATCACTACTTGAGTACTGTGGTGCAATTCAAGTCTGCTCCAATAACAACCTCAATCAAGATCAAAAGACGACATCAGGATTCATTCAGTAGGTCAAAAATCACAAGTTCATAACAAAAGCTCGAAAATTCTCAAAAGTACTTATAACATCAAAGACGGCCAAAATATCTCCAAAGTTGATGGAATCATAATATCTAACCATGATTACAACTTCCAATAAGATAAAAATCAAAAAGGCCATATGCCATGTCCTAACTATCTCATCAATTTCTCCTAACTCATAAAACTTGAAATCCCCATACAAGTCCGTCAAAGAGGCATATATACTTCACGAAAAATGCTACCTAAACATTATCCCGTGTATTACAGATCATACGACAGAGAAAGAACATGGTTTTATAGTCTAACAGTATCATACTAGTTACAATTGAATAATCTACTTATCTATATCACCTTTTCATTTTCCAATACCTCAAATGTTGTATAATAGCATTATTAATTCTAACCACCAATATAAATCACTACCTGAGTACTGTTGTGCAATTCTACTATGCTCCAATAACAACCTCGATCAAGATCAAAACACAACATCACGACTCATTCAGTAGGTCAAAAATCACAGGTTCAGAACTAATGCTCGATAATTCTCAAAAGTACTTCAAACATCAAAGACAGCCAAAATATCTCCATAGTTGATTGCATCATAATATGTAACCATGTTTACAAAATCCAATAAGATAAAAATCAACAAGGCCATATGCCATGTCCAAACTATCTCATCCATTTCTCCTAACTCAGAAAACTTGAAATCCCCAAACAAGTCCATCAAAGGGGCATATGTACTTCACGAAAAATGCTACCTAAACATTATGCCGTTTATTATACATCATACGACAAAGAAAGAACATGGATTTATAGTGTAACTGTATCCTACAAGTTATAATTGAATAAATCTACGTTTCTATATCATTGTATCATTTTCCAATACCTAAAATGTTGTATTATACCACCATTAATTCTCACCACCGATATAAATCACTACCTAAATACGGTTGTGCAATTCCAGTATGCTCCAATAACAGCCTCAATCAAGATCAAAAGACGACATCACGATTCATTCAGCAGGTCAAAAATCACAAGTTCGGAACTAATGCTCGATAGTTCTCAAAAATACTTAGAACATCAAAGACAGCCAAAATATCTCCATAGTTGATTGCATCATAATATCTAACCATTTTTACAACTTCAAATAAGACAAAAATCAGCAAGGCCATATGCAATGTCCTAACTATCTCTTCCACTTCTCCGAACTCATAAAACTTGAAATCCCCATACAAGTCCATCAAAGGGCCATATATACTTCACGGAAAATGCTACCTAAACATTATCCCGTGTATTATAAATAATACGATACAGAAAGAACATGGTTTTATAGTCTAACTGTATCATACTAGTTAGAACAAAATAAATCTACTTTACTTTATCACTGTATCATTTTCCAATACCTCAAATGTTGTATTATAGCATTATTAATTCTCACCACCGATATAAATCACTACCTGAATACTGTTGTGCAATTCAAGTATGCTCCAATAATAACCTCAATCAAGATCAAAAGATGACATCACAATTCATTCAGTAGGTCAAAAATCACAAGTTCAGAACTAATGCTCGATAATTCTCAAAAGTACTTAGAACATTAAAGACAGCCAAAACATCTCCATAGTTGATTACATCATAATATCTAACCACGTTTACAACTTCCAATAAGATAAATATCAACAAGGCCATATGCCATGTCTGAACTATCTCATCCATTTCTCCTAATTCAAAAAACTTGAAATCCCCATGCATGTCCATCAAAGGGGCATATGTACTTCACGAAAAATGCTACCTAAACATTATCCCGTGTATTATATCTCATACGACACAGAAAGAAGATGCTTTTATAGCCTAACTGTATCATACTAGTTAGAATTTAAAAAATCTACTCTTCTTTATCACAATATAATTTTCCAATACCTCAAATGTTGTATTATAGCATCATTAATTCTCACCACCGACATAAATCACTACTTAAATAATGTTGTGCAATTCTAGTCCGCTCCAATAACAACCACAATCATGATCCAAAGAGGACATCACGATTCATTCAGTAGGTCAAACATCACAAGTTGAGAACTAATGCTCAATAATTCTCAAAAGTACTAAGAACATAAAAAACAACCAAAATATCTCCATAGTTGATTGCATTATAATATCTAACCATTTTTACAACTTCCAATAAGATAACAATCAACAAAGCCATATGCCATGTCCAAACAATCTCATCAATTTCTCCTAACTCAGAAAAATTGAAATCCCCATGCAAGTCCATCAAAGTGGCATATATACTTCACGAAAAATGCTACCTTAACATTATCTCCCGTATTATAGATCATACGACACAGAAAGAACATGATTTATAGCCTAACTGTATCCTACTAGTTTGAATTGAATAAATCTAATTTTCTTTATCACTATATCATCTTCCACGACCACAAATGTTATATTACAACATCATTAATTCACACTACCGACATAAATCACTACCTGAATGCTGTTGTGCAATTCACGTTTGCTCCAATAACAACCTCAATCAAGATCAAAAGACGACATCACGATTCATTCAGTATGTCAAAATTGACAAGTTAAGAACAAATGCTCGAAAATTCTCAAAAGTACTTAGAACATCAAAGACAGCCAAAATATCTCCATAGACAATTGCATCAAAATATCTAATCATGTTTACAACTTCCAATAAGATAAAAATCAGCAATGCCATATGCCATGTCCTAACTACTTCATCCATTTCGCCTAACTCATAAAACTCGAAATCCCCGTGCATGTCTATCAAAAGGGCACACATACTTCACGAAAAATGCTACCTAAACATTATCCCGTGTATTATAAATCATACGACACACAAAGAACATGGATTTATAGTCTAATTGTATCCTACTTCTTAGAATTGAATAAATCTACTTATCTTTATCACTATATCATTTTCCAATACCTCAAATGTTGTATTATAGCATCATTAATTCTCACCACCGACATAAATCACTACCAGAATACTGTTGTGCAATTCTAGTCTGCTCCAACAACAACCTCAATCATGATCCAAAGACGACATCACGATTCATTCAGTAAGTCAAAAATCACAAGTTCAGAACTAATGCTCGATAATTCTCAAAAGTACTTAGAACATCCAAGATAGCCAAAACATCTCCATAGTTTATTGCATCATAATATCTAACCATGTTTACAACTCCAAATAAGATAAAAATCAACAAGGCCATATGCGATGCCCTAACTATCTCATCCATTTCTCCTAACTCATAAAACTTGCAATCCCCATAAAAGTCCATCAAAAGGGCATTATATACTTCACGAAAAATGCTACCTAAACATTATACCGTGTATTATATATCATATGACACAGAATGAACATGTTTTATAATCTAACGGTATCCCACTAGTTAGAATTGAATAAATCTACTTATCTTTATCACCATATCATTTTCCAATACCTCAAATATTGTATTATAGCATCATTAATTCCCACCACCGACATAAATCACGACCTGAATACTGCTGTGCAATTCTAATGTGCTCCAATAACAACCACAATCAAGATCAAAAGACGACATCATGATTCATTCGGTGGGTCAAAAATCACAAGTTCATAACCTCAGAACTAATGCTCGGCAATTCTCAAAAGTACTTAGAACATCAAAGACAACCAAAATATCTCCATGGTTAACAGCATCATAATATCTAACCATGTTAACAACTTCCAATAAGATAAAAATTAACAAGGCCATATGCCATGTTCGAACTATCTCATACACTTCTCCTAATTCGTAAAACTTGAAATCCCCATGCAGGTCCACCAAAGGGGAATATATTGTCCGAACTACTGTCTAACTGCATCCTACTAGTTAGAGTTGAATAAATATGCTTTTCTTTATCACTATATCATCTTCGAATAGCTCAATTGTTGTTTTATAGCATCATTAATTCTCACCACCGACATAAATCACAACCGGAATACTGTTGTGCAATTCTAGTCTGCTCTAATAACAACCTCAATCAAGATCCAAAGGTGACATCACGATTCATTCAGTAGATAAAAAATCACAAGGTCATAATCAATGCTCGATAATTCTCAAAAGTACTTAGAACATCAAAGACAGCCAAAGTATTTCCATAGATGATGGCATCATAACATCTAACCATGTTTACAACTTCCAATAAGAAAAAAATCAACAAGGCCATATGCCATGTCCTAACTATTTATCCATTTCTTCTAAATCATAAAACTCGAAATCCCCGTGCGTGTCCATCAAAATGGCATATATACTTCACGAAAAATGCTACCAAAACATTATCCCGTGTATTATAAATCATACGACAAAGAAAGAACATGGTTTTATAGTCTAACTGTATCCTACTTCTTAGAAATGAATAAATTTACTTTTCTTTATCACTATATCATTTTCCAATACCTCAAATGTTGTATTATAATATCATTAATTCTGACCACCGACATAAATCCCTACCTGAATACTGTTGTGCAATTCTAGTCTGCTACAATAACAACCTCAATCACGATCCAAAGACGACATCACGATTCATTCAGTACGTCAAAAATCACAAGTTCAGAACTAATGCCCGATAATTCTCAAAAGTACTTAGAACATCCAAGATAGCAAAAACATCTCTATAATTGACTCATCGTAATATCTAACCATGTTTACAACTTCGAATAAGAAAAAATCAACAAGGCCATATGTGATGCCCTAACTATCTCTTCCATTTCTCCAAACTCATAAAACTTGAAATCCCCACAAAAGTCCATCAAAAGGGAATATATACTTCACGAAAAAAGCTACCCATGTATTATCTCGTGTATTATAGATCATACGACATAGAATGAACAAGTTTTATAATCTAACAGGATTCCACTAGTTAGAATTGAATAAATCGACTTATCTTCATCACCGTATCACTTTCCATTGCCACAAATGTTGTCTTATAGCGTCATTAATTCTCACCACCAACATTAATCACTACCTGAATACTGTTGTGCATTTCTAGTCAGCTCCAATAACAACCTCAATCATGATACAAAGACGACATCACGATTCATTCAGCAGGTCAAAAAATCACAACTTCATAACTAATGCTCGATAATTCCCAAAAGTAGTTAGAACATCCAAGATAGCCAGAACATCTCCATAGTCGATTGCATCATAATATCTAACCATGTTTAAAACTTAAAATAAGATAAAAATCAACAAGGCCATATGCGATGCCCTAACTATCTCATCCATTTCTCCTAACTCAAAAAACTTGAAATCCCCATAAAAGTCCATCAAAAGGGCATATAGACTTCACGAAAAATGCTACCTAAACATTATCTCGTCTATTATAGATCATACGACACAGAATTAACTTGTTTTATAATCTAACGGTATCCCACTAGTTAGAATTGAATAAATCTACTTATCTTTATCACCGTATCATTTTTCAATACCTCAAATGTTGAATTATTGCACCAATAATTCTCACCACCGACATTAATCACTACCGGAATACTGTTGTGCATTTCTAGTCAGCTCCAATAACAACCTCAATCATGATCCAAAGACGACATCACGATTCATTCAGTAGATCAAAAATCACAAGTTCAGAACTAATGCTCGATAATTCTCAAAAGTACATAGAACATCCAAGACAGCGAAAACAACTCCATAGTTGATTGCATCATAATATCTAGCCATGTTTGCAATTTCCAATAAGATAAAAACCAACAAGGCCATATGCCATGTCTTAACTATCTCATCCATTTCACCCAACTCATAAAACTTGAAATCCCCATACAAGACCATCAAAGGGGAATATATACTTCCCAAAAAATACTACCTAAACATTATCCCGTGTATTATATATCATACGACACATACGAACATCGTTTTAAAGTCTAACTGTATCCTACTAGCTAGAAATTAATAAATCTACATTTCTTTATCATTGTATCATTTTCTAATACCTCAAATGTTGCATTATAGCATTATTAATTCTCACCACCGATACAAACCACTACCTAAATACTATTGTGCAATTCAAGTCTAATAACAACCTCAATCAAGATCAAAAGACAACATCACGATTCATTTAGTAGGTCAAAAATCACAAGTTCAGAACTAATGCTCGATAATTCTCAAAAGTACTTGGAACATCAAATACAGCCAAAATAAATCCATATTTGATTGCATCATAATATCTAACAATGTTTAAAACTTCCAACAAGATAAAAATCAACAAGGCCATATGCCATGTCCTAACTATTTCATCCATTTCCCCGAACTCATAAAACATGAAATCCCCATAAAAGTCCATCAAAAAGGCATATGTACTTCACAAAAAAGGCAGCCTAAACATTATCCCATGTATTACATATCATACGACACAGAATGAACATGTTTTATAATCTAACGGTATCCCACTTGTTAGAATTGAATAAATCTACTTATCTTCATCACCGTATCACTTTCCAATACCTCAAATGTTGTATAATAGCATCATTAATTCTCACCACCAAACTATCTCATCCATTTCTCCTAACTCATAAAACTTGAAATCCCCGTACAAATCCATCAAAGGGGTACATATACTTCACGAAAAATGCTACCTAAACAATATCGCGGGTATTATAGATCACACGGCAAAGAAAGAACACGGTTTTTTATAGTAAAATTGAATCATACTAGTTAGAATTAAATAAATCTAATTTTCTTTATCACGGTATCATTTTCCAAAAGTTTAAATGTTGTAGTATAGCATCATTAATTCTCACCACCGATATAAATCACTACCGGAATACTGTTGTGCTAGTCTACTCCAATAACAACCCCAATCAAGACCAAAAGACAACATCACGATTCATTCAGTAAGGCAAAAATCACAAGTTCAAAACTAGTGCTCGATAATTCTCAAAAGTACTTAGAACAACAAAAACAGCAAAAATATCTCCGTAGTTGGCTGCATCATAATATCTAGCCATGTTTGCAACTTCAAATAAGATAAAAAAAACAACAAGGCCATATGCCATGTTCTAACTATCTCATCCACTTCTCCTAACTCAAAAAACTTGAAATCCCCATACAAGTCCATCAAAAGGTCATATATACTTCACGAAAAATGCTACCTAAACATTATCCCATGTACTATAATTCATACGACACAAAAAGAACATGGTTTATAGTCTAACTGTATACTACAACTTAGAATTAAATAAATCAACTTTTCTTTACAACCGTATCATTTTTCAATACCTCAAATGTTGTATTGTCGCATCATTAATTCCCACCACCGACATAAATCACTACCAGAATACAGTTATACAATACTAGTCTACTCCAATAACAACCTCAACCAAGACCAAAAGACGACATCACGATACATTCAGTGCTTTTGCAACAGCCAAAATTTCTCCATAGTTGATTGCATCATAATATCTAACCATGTTTGCAACTTACAATAAGATAAAAATCAACAATGCCATATGCCAGGTCCTAACTATCTCATCCACTGCTCCTAACTCATAAAACATGAAATCCCCATACAAGTCCATCAAAGGGGAATATATACTTCACAAAAAATGCTACCTAAACATTATCCCGTTTATTATATATCATACGACACAGAAGAACATGGTTCTATAGTCTAACTGTATCCTACTAGATAGAATTGAATAAATCTACATTTCTTTATCATTGTATCATTTTCTAATACCTCAAATGTAGCATCAAAGCAACATTAATTCTCACCACCGATATAAATCACGACCTAATTACTGTTGTGCAATTCTAGTCTGCTCCAACAACAACCTCAATCAAGATCAATAGACATCACGATTCATTCAGTAGGTCAAAAATCACGTTCAAAACTACTGCTCGATAATTCTCAAAAGTACTAAGAACATCAAAGACAGCCAAAATATCTCCAGAGTTGATTGCATCATAATATCTAACCAAGTTTACAACTTCCAATAAGATAAAAATTAACAAGGCCATATGCCATGTCCTAACTATGTCATCCATTTCTCCTAACCCATAAAACTAGAAATCCCCATACAAGTCCATCGAAGGGGCATATATACGTCACAAAAAATGCTACCAAAACATTATCCGGTGCATTATAGATCATACGACACAAAAAGAACATGGTTTATAGTCTAACTGTGTCAAACTAGTTAGAATTGGATAAATCTACTTTTCTTTACCACCGTATCATTTTCAAATACCTCAAATGTTGTATTATAGCATTCATTAATTCTCACCACCGACATAAATCACTACCAGAAAACTATTGTGCAATTCTAGTCTTCTCCAATAACAACCTCAATCAAGATCAAAACACGACATCACGATTCATTCAGTGGGTCAAAAATCACAATTTCAGAACTAAAGCACAACATTTCTCAAAAGTACTTAGAACATCAATCACAGCCAAAATATCTTCATAGTTTATTGCATAAAAATATCTAACCATGTTTACAACTTCCAATAAGATAAAAATGAACAAGGCCATATGCCACGACGGAACTATCTCATCCATTTCTCCTAATTCACAAAACATGAAATCCCCATGCATGTCCATCAAAGGTGAATATATACTTCACGAAAAATGCTTCCTAAACATTATCCCGTGTATTATAAATCATTCGACACAGAAAGAACATGGTTTTATACTCTAACTGCATCATACTAGTTAGAATTGAATAAATCTACTTTTGTTTATCATCGTATCATTTTCCAACACCGAAAATGTTCTATTATTGCATCATTAATTCTCACCACCGATATAAATCACTACTTGAGTACTGTAGTGTAATTCTAGTCTACTCCAATAACAACCTCAATCAAGATTAAAAGACGACATCACGATTCATTCAGTAGGGTAAAAATCACAAGTTCAGAACTAGTTCCCGATAATTCTCAAAAGTACTTAGAACATCCAAGACAGCCAAAATATCTCCATAGTTGATTGCATCATAATAGCTAACCATGTTTGCAACTTCCAATAAGATAAAAATCAACAAGGCCATATGCCATGTCTTAACTATCTCATCCATTTCTCCTAACTCATAAAACTTGAAATCCCCATACAAGTCCATCAAAGGGGCATAAATACTTCACAAAAAATACTACCTAAACATTATCCCGTGTATTATATATCATACGACACAAAAGAACATCGTTTTATAGTCTAACTGTATCCTACTAGCTAGAAATTAATAAATCTACATTTCTTTATCATTGTATCACTTTCTAATACCTCAAACGTTGCATTATAGCATCATTAATTCTCACCACCGATATAAACCACGACCTAAATACTGTTGTGCAATTCAAGACTGCTCCAACAACAACCTCAATCAAGATCAAAAGACGACATCACGATTCATTGAGTAGGTAAAAAATCACAAGTTCAAAACTACTGCTCGATAATTCTCAAAAGTACTTGGAACATCAAATACAGCCAAAATAAATCCACATTTTATTGCATCACAATATCTAACCACGTTTACAACTTCCAATAAGAAAAAAATCAACAAGGCCATATGCCATGTCCTAACTATGTCATCCATTTCTCCTAACCCGTAAAACTTGAAATCCCCATACAAGTCCATCAAAGGGGATTATATACGTCACGAAAAATGCTACCAAAACATTACCCCGTGTATTATAGATCATACGACACAAAAAGAACAAGGTTTATAGTCTATTTGTATCATACAAGTTAGAATTGAATAAATCTACCTTTCTTTACCACCGTATCATTTTCGAATACCTCAAATGTAGTATTATAGCATTCATTAATTCTCACCACCGACATAAATCACTACCAGAATACTGTTGTGCAATTCTAGTCTTCTCCAACAACAACCTCAATCAAGATCAAAACACGACATCACGATTCATTCAGTGGGTCAAAAATCACAATTTCATAACTAAAGCTCAACATTTCTCAAAAGTACTTTGAACGTCAATGACAGCCAAAATACCATCATAGTTGATTGCATTAAAATATCTAACCAGGTTTAAAACTTCCAATAAGATAAAAATGAACAACGCCATATGCCATGTCTGAACTATGTCATCCATTTCTCCTAATTCACAAAACATGAAATACCCAAGCATGTCTATCAAACGGGAATATATACTTCACGAAAAATGCTTCCTAAACATTATCCCGTGTATAATAAATCATTCGGCACATAAAGAACAAGGTTTTATAGTCTAACTGCATCATACTAGTTAGAATTGAATAAATCTACTTTTCTTTATCATCGTATCATTTTCCAATACCAAAAATGTTCTATTATAGCATCATTAATTCTCACCACCGACATAAATCACTACCTGAATACTATTGTACAATACTAGTCAGCTCCAATAACAACCTCAATCAAGATCAAAAGACGACATCACGATTAATTTAGTAGGTCAAAAATCACAAGTTCAGAACTAATGCTCGATAATTCTCAAAAGTACTTGGAACATCAAATACAGCCAAAATAAATCCATATTTGATTGCTTCATAATATCAAACAATGTTTACAACTTCCAATAAGATAAAAATCAACAAGGCCATATGCCATGTCCTAACTATTTCATCTATTTCCCCGAACTCATAAAACATGAAATCCCCATAAAAGTTCATCAAAAAGGCATATGTACTTCACAAAAAATGCAACCAAAACATTATCCCGGGTATTACAGATCATACGACACAGAAAGAACATGGTTTTATAGTTTAACAGTATCCTACTAGCTAAAATTGAATAAATCTACATTTAATTATCAAATGTTGTATTATACACTACCTCAATACTATTGTGCAATTCAAGTCTGCTCCAACAACAACCTCAATCAAGATCAAAAGAAGACATCACGATTCATTCAGTAGGTCAAAAATCACAAGTTCAAAACTGATGCTCGATAATTCTATAAAGTACTTGGAACATCAAATACAGCCAAAATAAATCCATATTTGATTGCATCATTATATCTAACCATGTTTACAACTTCCAATGAGATAAAAATCAACAAGGCCATATGCCATGTCCAAACTATCTCATCCATTTCTCCTAACTCACAAAACTTGAAATCCCCGTACAAGTCCATCAAAGGGGCATATATACACCACAAAAAATGCTACCTAAACATTATCCCGTGTATTACAGATCATACGACACAAAAAGAACGTGGTTTATAGTCTAACTAG
>JAOTRH010443334.1:0-32276 GCA_034768845.1 Heliamphora exappendiculata
TCTAATTTTCTTTTACTAGTATTTCATTTTATTTCATTTCTTGTATCATTAATTTAATGGTCCATTTTAATTCTTAGCTTTCATTTAATAGCTACTTAATTTTCTTTCTTAGCATTTACTTTTTTTTTGTGTAATATAGTTTTAAAAATAAGTCTTATTTATTTTGTTTCAACTTAATGTAATTTTTCTCTTAATATACCATTTATTTCTCCTTTTTTTACTCATAATATTAGTTTAAGTGTTCTTTTATTTTATTCGTTTTGTTATAATATTCTAGCATTTTTTTTTCTTATTTTATTTTTATTTTCTTTTCAATACAATTCATATTTCTAGCATTTTGTTTTCTTTTAATATAGCATTTTATTTTTTTTTATTATCAACTTTTTTTTTCTCATAATAACTCATCTATTTTTCTTTAAGTATTTCATTTTCTTTTCTTTAAATACTAATACTTCATTTTATTTTATTTTAGCTTAATATTTATTTTCTAACTTATACTTTCTATTTTTTTTTTTTTCTTTCAATATTAGTGTAATCTTCTTTTCTTGTCTTTTATCTTCGTATTAATTTTAATAAAATTTCATTTAGCATTTCTCTTCTTGTAATATTAATATTCATCTCTCTTACAAAAAAAATCAATTTTCTTTTCCTATGATTCCTTTTTTATCTTTCTTTTCTTTTATTTTGTTAAACCAAAAATCACAAAAAAAACATCATAATTTTCTCTTTAAAAGAAAATTCTATTTTTTTTTCATCTCTTTTATTTTCCTCCATTTTCTTCTATTTTCTCTTAAAAATATAAACTGTTAAATTTTTTTTAAAATTTTTCTCTATTAACTTAATTTGTCTTCCATAGTATTTTTCTTTTCTTTTTTTTTTATTAACCACAAAAATGCGCAAAATAAATAAAAATACTTTTATGTTAGTTAATGTTCTTCTCATTTTTCTCATTTTAATCTTTCAAATTAATAGTATAATTTTCTCCTCTAACAATAATTAAAAACTCATTTGTTTATTTCATTTTCATTATTTTTTCTTTTTTTTCTTTTGTTCAAAAAAATATAAAATGTAAACAATAAGATTTTCTTTTAGTGGTTTAAACAAGCATTTCCTAACATTTTATTTTGGCTTGTAAATTTTTTTTATTTATTTTTTTTCAAATTAAAATTTTTAATATTTGCTTGTTGATATATAAAATATTTGTTATTAGATTTTATTATTTTGGTTAGTTTTTAATATAAGATTTGTACATACTTTTAGATAATTCAATAATATGCCTATTGTACATATTAGTTTAGGGTTTAATTACTTTATGTCAAAATTGTGTAGTTCATTTTTGTGCAATTCAAGTTAGATAATTTTAGCAATTTAACATGTTTGTTCTTTTAACTAAAGCATGCTAGTTTAGATTGTTTAAACAATATTGCATGTGGATATGTGTTTCATGTATCATTTAGATAAAAATTGCATATTATAGGATTTATAATTTTTTTTTGACACTTATTTATTTTGGAGTGTTATGTACATATTTTATGTATTTTTCATATTTAATTTTGGATGTTCTCTCTTCACCCCTATTTTTTTTATTTGTATGCATTTAAGAAATCATATTAAAGAATCAATGATGATTAGTAGAGGCCAACCTTATGATTGGGCGAACGGGGTGCCTAACACCTTTCTCGATTCGTACCTTAGCCCCTGAACCCTCTTTTCTCTGGTTAACGTTTTCAAGATCAGTAGCCATTTTTGTTTTTCTTAATTTTTCTCAAAAATTAAGTGGCGACTCTATTTTCAACAAAAGGGAATTTCAAATTTTGATTTTCAAGGTGTTTAAAATATTTTTGAATTCTCTCATTTTTAACCCCCAAATTCCAAAGCCACAATCCTCCAATAACAGAAGTCCGTACCATCGAACTTCTCGATTCCTATCGATCTGCCTTCTTCTGCCATGTATGTTCGTCAACCTCCTAACTTGGCTTTGATACCAATTCTTGGGGATTAAAACGCAATAACTAATCCTGCCCAAGATCAACCACGATCACACAACCACGGAATACTAAACGAAGAAGAAGAGAAGGAGAGACAATCGCACACAAACACAAGGTTTATGTGGTTCGGTAAGTTATACCTACGTCTACGGGATCACACAATTTTACTATTGATTGAAGGTTACATGGGAGAAGAAGTTTTTGAAAGAGAAAATACAGAATATCACAGAAGAACAAAAGATAAAAACTTGACGACTGCTGCAACCCTAGCAGCTTATAAATACATTTTCGCATAGATCGGTCGATTAGTCTCATAGACGGATTGATCGGTCTAAAGACGGATCGATCGGTCTATCAAGCGGTCTTGCACTACTCTCGATTTCTCGCCTGCAGACACCACCAATCGATCGGTCTCACCACCGATCGATCAGTCTCTATTTTTAATGGTTTTTCTTCACATTCTCAACAAGAAATTCATGAGAAATTATGGATGGAACTTGAAAGCCATGAAGCATGATGCATGTGAAGAAAATTCACGAGAAATTATGGATGAAACTTGGAAGCCATGAAGCATGAAGCAAGTGAAGACAAAAGTTGATTAAGTTTTAAATTTATTAAAACTAGGAGCTATGTAAGCTCAACAGTATCTTGTTTAAAGTTCATAAGAAGACCTAGATGGACCATAAGTTTTTAAATTTCATAAAAATCATTTTAAATAATAATGATATTCTTTAAGAGCCTAAAAAATATTTTCAAAAATGAGAAATCTATTTTTTCACTGGTCAGTCGACTGAGGAAGCATAGTTAATCAACTGAAGTATTCTTCCAAAAATAATTTCGATGGAAAGGCAGTTAAGTCGATCGAATCTCCCAGGTCAGTCGATTAAGTTGACAAATTTTTTGAATTTAGGCTACAACGGCTAGTTTAAAAATTCTTTATTTAGCCCAACGGCTAGTTTAGATTTTTGGCCTATAAATACAGCATTTGAGGACTATCAAAGGCACCAACAAGCCATGCATTATATTCTCTCTTGCGCCTTCATTTTGTTCTCCAAAAATCTTTTTTTCTCTTGTTTATTCTTGAGAGAAAAACCTTAGAATTATCTTTGAGTTTCAAATGATATATCTTTAAAAGTGAACTAGTGTGCTCAAGTTTGTACTTATTTACTCATTAAGGAAACTTTTATTTGTACGCTTTCTACTTCATTCGTATTGTAATTGAGGCTAGGGTTTAGCCTTGTTCAAGAGAGTGGATTCACTTGGGTTTGAAGAGCTATGGCACTCTTGGTGTAAGGGCTTTTCCGCCTTGTGAATGAGATATGCATCTCTGCTTTAAGGACGTAGGCCGTAGTACCGAACCTTGTAAAAATCTTAGTTTTGTTCTCTCTTCCCTTAAAACTCTTTACTTTTGTAATTGTTTAATTTATTATTGTTCATCTTTTATGTTAAGTACATTGCGAATAAAAAATTAGATTAATATCCGTTGTCTTTTATAATTGGAATATTTTGTAAAAAATATTTAAAAATTCAATTTACCCCTTTTTGGGATTGTACCACACTCACAATCTCCTCTAGACGGTGCAATTATGTTCCTTATAAGCGGACTTGGAATGATTGAATGGATTTCTTTAGCTAAAGATACATTAGTGAAACAAATTGATGTCAAGAGCAAAGCAAAGGATGCTAACAAAGATGATGATGTTAAAGATTAAGATGCTGCCTTCATGAATGTATTGCAGCTTGTGATCTTCATGTTTGTTAGCAACTATATCTTTTTGATTTGGCTATGGGTGTTGATAGATTGGTTGTGGCCTCGAGTGCTCTGGAATTATGAGGGATGCTCCATATGCTGTTTTGCATTATGTGTTGTCTATTGGTGTGCTCCATGCCCTACTGGATGCTCATGGCTCCTTCTCGTGGTGCTACTATGCTTGGTCGTGGGTTTTGTTTGGTGTTTGGCTTTGTTGTTTTGCTTTTGTTTTCTTTGCTTTGCTTTTGTTTTTGGTTGGCCTCTTGTCAACCATAAGACTTTTTATTCCCCTCGTGAAAGTTTAAATCCTCTTTGTAAGAGAGCGATTTTCCTTTAGTTACTATTCTTTCTATCTTAATAAATTATTATTTTTTTAATTAAAAAAAATATCTAAAATACCACTGACACTCCATATCAGTTTATACCATTAATTTATTAACAAAATAATTATTTTACTCTTAACAAAATAACACCCCATTCATACCCCCACCGCCACCGTTCTCCTCTCCAGTCTCCACTACCACAGCCTCAGCCTCCCTCTTTCCCATCCAAGTTCTCCTCCATCCCAGCCCCCACAGCTCCGTTCGAGTCCTCTCATGGCTCCCACTTCAACCCCCATGGCACCCCAACGGCCATGGCTTCCACCCTCAAACCCCATCGCCATAGCATAGGGAGAGCGATCCAATTGACTTGAAGGGGGGGGCACAGAGAAATATTTGGGGCAAACAGATAAAATAAGAAAGAAGAGAAAATAAAATGAATGGGAAGAACACAAAAGATGAGAAAGAAAGAGAGAGAAGAGAGAGAGAGAGAGGGAACAACGATAGTTGCTTGATGAAGCTTTAATCACTTTGGGGAAAAACATCAAAAGAGAAATTTTCATTTTTATTATAGCCTTTCCTTTGTCCCTCTGCCCCTCTATCCTTCCATCCCTCCCCCCCTCTCTCTCTCTCTCTCTCTCTCTCAATATACATATACACACATGCATGTGTGTGTGTGTGTGGTCGGGTGGGTGGGTGTTTTTATCTTATTCTCATCACTACTTAGTCTATGTTCATTAAACATAAGCACCAACAGAGTTGGATCGTCAATTTTTGGCACCGTCACATCTAATTGCTTGATTGGACACTAGTAAAAAACCACCGGATCATCATTGTGAATCTCAACCATTACAGTACTTGAGATCTATTCAGAAATGCAAGTTAGCAAATCTCGAAACTGAATAGTCAAAACAGAGATTGATCGATCAAAAACATTTCTAAAATCCATAAAAATTCAATGTTTTCTAAAATACATCGAATTAACATAAATATAAATGTACACACAGATCTTTGTGTATGAATAATGAACATAGACTAAGTTAAGATGCTTTACCTGAGTAACTTTAGTACTTGATTTGTTGAAGGAAAACAAAAAAAAATGTCAAATAACTTATAAATAGAATGACACAATGAACATCGATTTGAGGTTTAAGGGTTACCATTGATGGCTAAGTTAGTGGCAACTTGTAGGAGATGGTGGCGATGGCAGCTTGTCGTGACGATGGTGGTCGATTGGCTAGGCGATGGTGGTAAAGCTTTTTTCTTTAATTGTAACCTCCAAACCACTAATCGCAACCTCTGAATCAGTAATGTCATCTCAGATTTGAAGAAAGCGGCAACGATGGTGACAAAGGAGGCAAGATGTTGATAGCAAAGAGGAGTGGAGTCTTGTTGTACCTGTGGGATGGAGTAAGGGTAAAGTTGGTATTTTTTTTTAATTTTTAGCCGATATCATGTTTTTCTGTTAAGTCAACTAATAGTTGACGAACAAATGGATTAAAATGTTATCTATTTTTGCAAGTAAGAGAGTGTGTGATGTTTTTGAGATTAAGGAGGAATATAATGTTATATTTAAAGTACATAAGGTGTCTTAAGTATAATTTACCCATTTTATTAAGTGTAAAAAAACCAACCACTTAAGTCCTTGGAAGAACACAAGGCCAAAGTTAGCAAAGATTACAAGGTGTTGGTATGAGACCAACCAGAGGCATACGCATCGCGAGGGACTGAGCATGCCTCAACGGTTCCTTCCCTTTATAGATTGGATATTGCAAACAAACTCTTCAACAAACATATGAAATCCATCGAGATTTGCCTTCAAACCAAGGGCAGTTCTTAGCTTGGATCACTCCACAATTTCTTCCTAGTTAATGTTACCTTTGTCAAAGATAGCTTTGTTTCTTCCCATCAATAAAGACCGCCGTAGCCAAGAATAGGAATTTCCAAATTTGTCTATGCATTGACCTCCGTCTTACCCCATACCACCAACCGCACAACCTTCTGAAGGATCCTAGGCATGCTCACTGAAGGCCTCACCAACGAATAATCAAGCTCCACGATCTCCATGCCACATGACACTTTGCTAGCAGGTGGCTCATCGACTCTACCTTGGAGATGCAGAAGACACACTGCAGATCCCCTGTTGTAGGACTTTTTTACCCATCTAACAACAAATCCCTAGTTAGAATCTTGTCCAAGTTTAGTTTCCAAACAAAGATTTGGCATTTGGGGGGAAGGGGCGAGACATTCCAAATTTTATGCATGTCATCCTTGTCCACACCTCTTTCAACGTTCAACTGATTGCAGAAGAATTTTAGTGAGAACAAGTTATCCTTAGCTTCAGCCCAGTCAAAACTATTCTTCTTGCTCGGTTTCAAGTTCAAATTTGTTGTATAACTCCTCACTTCTGCCCATTCTTGCCTTTCCCATTCAAATAAATTTCTTATAATGACCCGACTATTCGTTATATATATATATATATGAAATAAAATAAATAACTTTTGTACTTAAGTGTTAACTATATTTAAATATACGTATTTATGTGTTTATCCGTTTAATTTATTGTTTATATATATTATTAAATAAATAAATAAAATAAAATCTGATTTGTTCTCATGTGTTCATTTTGAGCAATTTTTCGTCTGGACCTTTTTTCATGGATCTTAAGAGAAGTCCGTCTAGCGCAAAACCCTAATTGAGCCAACCAATTTATTCTTTAAGCCTAACAACCGAACAAAAAGCCCTTTTGCCAATCCATGGTTCTCTTTTAAGCCAAACATGGCCTTATATATATTTTTATTTACCAAAAATAAAATTTTATAAATCTAATTTGATTTAAAATAATATGTTTACAGAGCTCAATTTAATTAATAAAATTTATGTATTCTAACTTTTAATTAAAAAGCTTATTTTAAAATTTCTTGCCAAAAAAACTTATTTTGACTCATGTCATTTATGTGTATGTATTCAAATATCATAATAATACTTTTAAACTATAAATATTATGTACCAACTATAATTTTATTAATTAAATACAGTTCACAAGAAAAAGTGACTATTTTTCTATTTTAAGGTTATTCAGAGGCAGTGGAATTCAATATGTGGATAAACGATTACAAATCACTCAACTCTCACAAATTTTCTCACTCAAACCACTTTCACACACTAATTATCTGAACATACAATCATATTTATAGGAGAAAAATAAAGACCAAATCTAATCCTACTTGTGCTAGTCGGGTTCAAAATTAATTAAACTTGTGCAAATTTATATTCTTCAAAACTCTTCAAAAAGTCAAATAAAATGGATAAAATTTAGTAACATCATAGACTAGAAGTCTATCCCAACTCAAATAGAATTTGAGCCAAAATTTCTAATAATCTCCACCTTGGCGAGAATTCATCTTTCAAACAAATCAGTATAACAACGTCGCCACCAAATATACTAAAAGTACTCAAATTTCTTAATCAAATAAATTAACAAATAAACTCTGCATCTAAATGCACTTTGTGGCACCAAATACACCTGGGGTGATCAAAATTTCAAATTAGATATATTGACAAATTAATGCTACAACCATATGTGTCCTAAGACGCCATACACCTGTAGATGTTCAATATTTTGACAAATTGGTCAAGTTTAAACAATGTTGGGACTTGACTTTAGTTTTATCAGACTTCTTACAAATTGTGTTAGCACTATCTTTAAAAGTATACACATACAGAAAATACAAATTACCATGGATAGTGCCTTTCAAAATTTCATAAGCCCCTAGCATAACTTTGAGAACTCCACCATTGATATTGATTTTAAACCCTTTCAAGTCTAAACCTCTAAGTACGATAAAATTCTTCTTTAAGTCTGGTACATACAAAACTTCTGAAATAACCTTTAATCATACTGCTTCAAACAAATACTTTTTATCCCTCGAATCTTACAGGCATTATCGTTGCCCATAAGCACTGCTCTACCATCTATCTCTGTGAAGTCAAAAAACCAATTCTGATTGGGACACATGTGATAGAAACATCTAGAATTTAAAATCCATTCATCATAATGGCAAACAAATGATAAACTTGTCAAGACAACATCAGAATCTTTATCCTCACTGATAGTATTGGCTGTGAAAGCTTTGTCTTTTTTTTTTCTCTTCGTTCAGTTTCGGATAATCCTTCTTCTAGTGCCCTGAATTATGGCAATAGGCACATTCATCTTTGGCGATCCTCCTCGATCCAAATAAATCACTACCTGGTTTTGATCAAGAACTTGTCTTCTTTTCAAATTACTTTGAATCAGATCTTATTTACAAGGCTTCATTGGATGTATCATAGTAGACTTGCTTATCCTTTCGGCGGTACTCGTTATTTATCAAAATACTGAATGCATCACTAAAATAGATATTTTCCTTCTCATTTAAAATTGTGGTAATCAGATGCATATATGAACTGGGCAAGGAATTCGATAACAATAAAGGCTTATCTTTGTCTTAGATCTCAACATCCATGTTTAGCAAATCAACAAGAATCTAATTATAATCATTCAAATGTTCGGACATATAAATACCTTCTCGAAACTGAAATTGATAAAGTTTTTTCTTCAAATAGAAACTAACTCTCTATGCTTTTCGACAAATATTTCTCCTCTAATTTCTTCCAAAGATCCTTTGCCTTCGATTCTTTCATTACAAAATACTTCTGATCTTTATCAAGACATAAACTAATTGTGCCACAAGCTTCTTGTCACATTCTCAGTCTAACATATTCTCTGGCTTATCTTTCAAAGTAAAATCCAACTCCTATTTAATCAAAATGTCCATTACCTCACATTGCCGCATGCCAAAGTTGTTGATTTTATCGAATTTTTTTACTTCAAATTTTGCGCTGGATACCATAGTACTCCACACATAATTACTCGAATCCTCTAACTTTTTTCATTTAGTAGATTCGGCCATAAAAATTCTCAAGCTCCACCACAAACAATATTCAACGCTTGAATAAGAATAAAACAACAATTACGCTCCAATAATGCAAAACAAAAATTTAAAAGATGAAATGATTAAATCTGATGTCGCTGTTGAATCTGAAACGACCAAAAATGATGGGAACCTCTTTGATCAGGTCAAAAAAAATTGCTAAGATATACTTACTGGCCGAATAAGATAGAGCAAACAAAAAATGTAAAAATCGAGATAATGGAAAAAAGTTCGGAACAGATCTTGAAAATTAATTGATGCGCGTAAATCACAAAGCAATCAATCGGCGCTATTATCCTTGCTAAATCAAATCAGTAGCACTTATCCAATAATAGACTAAGGACCCATTTGGCATACCACAAATATTGCAGGGACTTAATTGGAGTGTGCGAGAGTTTCTAAACTTGGTTTTTGACATATAATATGCCGTTGGAATCGTCTTAACGATATGAAACTTCTAATATATTCAAAAGCAATTTTTGATCACTTCAAATTCTAGGCATAGAGAAAAAGACAAACTTTAACCAAAGCCTTGATACCATTTGTTGTACAAAAATGGTCAAGAATAATTACAAACAAATAGAAAGTGACAAATTTTACGTGGGTCGAAAATTTGCCTACGTCCAGGGCAACGAAATTCAATATATAGAGAAACGATTACAAATAACTTAACTCTCACAAATTCTCTCTCTCAAACCACTTGCACACACTAATTATCTAAACATACAATCATATTTATAGGAGAGAAACATAAACCAAATCTATTCTTACTTGTGCTAGTTAAGTTCAAAACTAATCAAACTTGTGAAAATCTACATTCTTCATAACTCTTCAAAAAATTAAATTGATGTGGATAAGATTTAGTAACATGATAAAATAGCAATTTATTTCAATTCAAATAGAATTTGAGCCAAAAGTTCCAACACTATATGCAGAAAATGTTCCTTTTGGGGGAGTACCCTAATGCTATATGAAAATTTATTTTCAAGGGAGCACCTCGGTAGTGAAGGATGTGAACGGTGGGATAAATTCGATGTAAAAAATTTATTGATCACACACTAGATCTTGACCTGAAATCCAATGGTTCGAGTGGTCACCACGCCCTTGCCCCTTAGATAACTATGTTGGATAATTAGTTCGACTACGAAATCATTATTGTGATTGGAGGAGTGGTTGATATCGGTCAGAAACTCGATCTGTGCGTGTTGATCAGGGTTAGGATGATTCTTCTGGACAGTTAAACCTAGATGACCTAGTTTAATTAACCATAGTAATTAAACGAGACTCATCACTGTTGTAATCAAACTCATCGTGCATATCAATGTTCTGTGACTTGCTTTGCATAAAATATTTGTATATGTGTTTGGTTTCTCTGTGCGTTACAGCTCGTGGCATTTTATGCCAAATTTTGACAAGTCGGTCGAGGCTACCGATGAGCTTGAGGATGAAATTGTGGGGTCGTGGTTCTCGCGAGCCCAAGTTTTCTTTTAGACCTATATTCGTTTTAGTTTTGTACCCCTCATTAATCAGGGCCCGTTTGTTCTGTCTAACTCTTTTCTCCTTTTGGATGTAATACATAAACATTGTAGGACTTTTGCATTGAATGTATGGTTCGTTACCATTTCTTTTTTGCACCTTTATTATTTTTTGACACCCTGAATTTCCTTAGGATTTGAGCATCTACTCTATCATCTCGATCGTTTGTTTGGTAGTTTGCCAGCCTAGGGTAAAATGAACGAAGCATGATTGGTGGAGATTTAATTCCGTTAATCTGTTAGTGTTCAGTACAAAGGTTCCTCCTTCAGACTTCAAGTATCTGTTGTCGTGAAGAAATTCTCTCATTGTCAGGCAGCTATGGGTAAAACCCGTGTTCGTATACTTATAATGCTTAGCTGAGTAGGGTCAGCGGAATTATTAATGCATGCGAATGCACTTCCTCATTTCTACAATGCAGGTTGGATGTTGAACTCGCAGATTGCCTCCTATCTTTCATCTTCTATTTATGATGCAAGTTCTCGTCCCTCTGTCTTTCGGATGAGTGAGTCAGCTACAACGTTGGACTTGAGGCTCCGACAGTTTATGAGAATCTTAAACTCTCTCATACGGATAGTGTCATCAACTCTTTAGCGCAAAACTGTGGTTGCCAACTTGTAAATCGTGGATGGGATAGTTTTATTCATCGAGATTTCTATTACCGAGGCTCGTGTCGTATCTTAAAAGGGGCCATCTTCTTTATATTTTATTCTCTAACTCATCGCAGGTTGCAAGAAGATTCCAAAATAATTTAATCCGCTTAGGTCGTCTAATGGACCATCAGTCCTTGCTATGTGGTTAAGGTGACGATATCCAGTGCGCGAATATAGAAATTTTTCTTTTCTCCTTGGGAACACAATCGAGGCTTCTGATAGAGATGTAGTTAGTTGAATAAGCTCTTTGCTTAGTTGCTCCTGAAGTTTGGGATTTTGATCTTCAAAGCTTGTTAGACGTAATACGATGTGATATCGTGGATATCGACAGAAGCCTTAAGTTGTAACACAAAGAAGAGATATGTTTCGTGGTTTGAAGGTACATCAGGTAATTCGTACGCGTAGTCCCATATCTCTCATGGAAGTCCTAAACTCCAACTACTATCGTTACTTACCAGTCTACAGAGAAGGATTTTTCATGGTGAAACAACGATAGATCTTGTTTTACAAAATATACATGGGATTTAAGAAGGATGATCGGTTCAACTTATTGGATATACATTTCAAGAAAATGGCATAGTTCACTGAGTAATCAAACTAGATATTTGTCCTGAAGTTACATTGGCTAAATACTCTTCATTTTAGTCATTCAAGTCAACTCTCCTAGTCAGGATTTCAACCGTACAGGAAAGGTCCACAAAATCACTCTCACGATAAAACATGTCATCAAAAGGTTGTAGGGATACAAAAGATTAAGCTGAAAATAACTTTTATCAATTTGGAGACGAGTCCGATTGAATGATCATGAGGTTACATGATTCAAAGGAAGAAAAGTGTCACAGAGGATGGGAGGACATGTGTGGCACCAGAATTTTGGATTCTGTTCAAAACTAGGGATTTCAAAAGTTATTTTGAAAATATTTTAACACCTTAAAAATCAAAAGATTTTGAAAATCCTTTTTATTAAAAATTAGAGTCGCTACTTGATTTTTGAAAAAAAATTAAAAAAATTAAAAAGGAGCTACTGATCTTTAAAATGTTAACCATAGAAAACAAGAGTTCGGGGGTTATTGTATGAATTGAAAAATGTGTTAGGGACCCCATTCACCCAACCGTGAGATTGGCCTTTATTAATCATCATTAATTCTTAATTAGGTTTCTCAAATGCATGTAAATACAGAAAATAGAGGTAAATAGAGAACAAGCAAAATCAAGTAAGAAAATACATATTCTAGGTATTTAAACACGTAATAAAAGAAAACAAAGTATAAAAAGAAAGCCTATGTCCCATTCATACTGGATCTATACTAAAGGATACATGTTAAAAGCCACATGCAGTAAACAAGGAATAAGAGCATTAAAGCAAAACTGGCAAACCCTAATCATGTCAAAATTGAACTATGATTAACACTAGCATAACATGGATTTAAAGACAAAATGGGCAGTCCTAAAACATTCTAGGCCCTATTCATGCTAAAACCATACAATGAACTGCATACTAGAGATCATACAAAATAGGACAGAATACAGTAAAAACAAAATAAGCTACTGGAAACAAAAACAAAGGTTGCGGTCGTGACATACAGATGTTGCGATCGCTAAGAAAATGAGAAACATAGTAATGGGCGCAATATTGATTATTGTGACCACATTGATGTTAGTGCCAGAAGGTTGCGTCCGCAACATTAAATGTTGCGACCACAAGGTATTTAGGTACTATATTGCTGAATTTTAAGAAACAGCGTATTGGGTGTAAATGTGTGATATATCTATGACATTAAACAAAATTTGATTAAGCCTATTTTAATCAAGACTACAAGAAAGCATGAATAACTAACAAAAATTTAATAGCTAGTTAAAATAAACCATTAAGCATGTGAAAGAAATAAACAATTTAGCATGAAACGAGACAACTAGGACAATCGAACTTATCGATAACGAGTGAAAAGAGAAAAGTGTACAAATTTGAAATTGAAATACAAAAATTAACCCAACTACCCCACAGGGGTAAAGAATTATTATGGTTGGTATACTAAAAATCATGTTTTTAGTATTGAATTTTATTTTTAATAAAAGTAATTTTTTATTTTATGAGAATCGTAATGAGTAATGTATGCAATATTATTTCTTTAAATGTTATGCATGGATGTGCTTTATTTTTTATAGTATTTAATCTGGTGTGTAAAGTACGGCTTGCACACAGAGGATCATATTTTAGATTCTTGCAAAATATAAATTTTATGTTCACAGATTAGATGGAAATAGATATACCATCGATACGACTGTAACACATAATTTTAGTAAGCCTGTCTTGGTTACGGGGAACAGATAATAGTGTCGTCTATTGTTTCGGCTCTCTGTGTTAGTACACTTTATATGTATTGAATGAGACATATTGGGATAATTAATTTTATACTCACTATATAAATTAATTCACATCCCGAGGTTATTATGAATATTACTTATATTCTTAAACTTGAAATAATTATTAATTTACGTATACTTAATATTTGTTATTTTGGTTCATTAGAGGGTGCGATCTTATATGGGTCTATATTACTGGTGAGTTGGATAGCGATATTATTTATATGGTGAATATTAACTATTGACGAAATTCATATCTCGAAAGATCAGAATAGATGATACTCCCTGAAGGAAGCTTGTAAGTTTTGACCAGGCCAAATCCTATAGGTGGGTTTGATTATCCGGCGGTTAAATAAGTTAAGCGAAAGAGCTTAAGAAATTTAAAGATGCTGATTAAATTAAATTGTCAGTAATTAAATTTAATTGGTCGGTATTGAGAATCTTAACGTGAGGAGATGAGTTAAGCATTTAATAACAGGAGCTCAATGCAAGAATGCCTTGAGATTATGGCTTAGAGTGAAATTACAGTTCTTTAGAAGTATGAACTGTAATTTAGTATTTTATAAAAATTGTAAAAACTGCAACAAGGTTTCATAATTACAGATACTATTGTGAAATTTGCTTAATTGCAGAAATTGCTAGATCGGTATATGTGTCACACTAGAAGTCATATTCATAATTGTTCCATAGGTCCTTACTGTAGCCCTATAAATATACGGATAGGATGAACCATATTCATAACTTGTCTTCAAGACTAAAGCTGTCTAGGTTCTGCCAGTACGAGTTCTCAATAGATTGTAACCCACACTACATTCGAAATCGCATAAGGGAATACAGTAGAAGGTCTGAGAAGAACTTCAACTCGGAATCAAAATCGTAGTTGAAGAATCGACCGGTAAAAGGTATTCTTGTAAATTAACTGAGGTTGTACGAATTTTTATTTTGATCGTTCCATGTCAAAAATTTTATCTGGAGCCCATTTCGATATTTGCCCGTCCACTTATTTTTATCGATAATCATTTACAAAAATAATAATCTTGACAGTTTTACTTACAACATGAATGTGGAGAGAGAAATGCCGGGGTTCTAACACGAGTACTTGAAATGCGATATTCTGGGTGTATCCTCAAGTCATAGGGATCAATACATGTCTATCCGATCTTCGGAAAGTGCTCCAATTCCAGTACTCAGGCAATATAAATGTATAGAATATCGGGATGCAGTTAGGGAATGAGGCAGAGTATCGGTGTACTTGAATCGTCCTCTTTAAATCTTACCAAAGGTACATTTATATAAAAAATGCTAACCAATGAGGTGCTGGCACGTTCAAGGCTCAGACTGGGCTCACAATGCTTACAGTCGCCACCTTTGAAGGTTATGACTGTGCACTTGATTGCTACGATCGTGACATTTTTTAGGGTTTTCAAGAGATTCACGTTGCGCTCGCTACATTCAAGGAAGCGGTCGCAAGGTTTAATGGTTGCGGTCTCAACAACTTGGGCCAGTGAACAACTAGGCTACGAGGTTCAAAGGTTGTGGCCAAAAGGGTGTGATTCAGTGGTTTAATTTTATGGCGTACTGGATTTGAATTACTTTTCGACGATCATTTAGAGACATTATTCCAATTGTTTTCATCATTGGATACACCCAGATAAACTTAAGATTCGGCGAGCTTAAATCGGCGTGTCTACAGTTGCCCCTCTTTGACACAACTTGTACAGCAACGCGTGATGCGAGTTACGTCAAAGAAGTAGAGACAATATTCATTTGACCGTGCCGTCAATCTTAGGCAACAAACACACAAGGAACCTTGTGCCCCTTGAACTTGGACGAGAACGGGACCAAAAATAATTAAAAAGTCGAGTCAAGATTTTAAAACTATTTTTATCGGGAGAAAAATTACAAATTAATAAGTCGAATCAAGACCTAAAAAGTTGGGATGAGCACGGGATAAAAATAATTAAAAAGTCGAGTTAAGATTTTAAAACTATTTTTATCGGGAGAAAAATCACAAATTAATAGGCCGAGTTAAGACCTAAAAATTTGGGACAAGCATGGGACAGAAATAATTAAAAATTTGAGTCAAGACTTTAAAATTATTTTTATTGGGAGAAAAAACACAAATTAATAGATCGAATCAAAACCTAAAAATTTGGGATGAGCACGGGACAAAAAAAATTAAAAAGTCAAGTCATGACATTAAAATCATTTTTATCGGGAGAAAAATAGCAAATTAATATGTCAAGTCAAGAGCTAAAAATTTGGGACAAGCACGAGACAAAAATAATTAAAAAATCAAGTCGAGACTTTAAAATTATTTTAAAACCCCAAAACAGGTAAACAAGCAAGCCTTAAAGAGCAATCATAACACTCAAAACGTAACGACGACAAAAACAAGGTACGACCGCTACATTCAAACCTTGCGATTGCAGGGTTCGAAGCATTACGTCTCGATGTGACCATTGGGACAAGTCAGAGTCGCGAGGATCTGTTCAAACAAAGCTTATGGTCATGAAGAAACCTTTCGAAAACCTTGCGGTTGCAAACATGGGATGTTGTGACCGCAACATCCTAAGGCCGCAGTCTTATTCGCACCCCTTAACCTCTCTTTCTACCCTCTTCAAATCTCTCAGTGCTTTCAAGGTTTCAAGATTTTTCGGCTTTGTCTTTAGCTTTTGGGTTATTTCCTTCCCATGGCAGGCCACAGACATGGTGATGACATCTTTGGAGCACGGCGGGGACCCTTTGCTTTCTGACAGCACTTCCCTTGGTGCAATTGGGGGTGCAGGCTCCAGTCTTCCTGTTGATGGGACATCTGATCCTCAACCTTCCACTTCCATGGGGGCGATGGACATACTAGCGACCGAGGCAAAGCAGTCTTTACTTCGTGCTGTTGAGAATCATGATAGAGCAGCACATGCAGCAGTAGCAGTGCAGAAGGCAATGGATCAAGCGACTACTAAGGCAGAGATAGCGAGTTTCTTGGACCCCCATGCTGGTGAGGGAATTCTAGCTCCCTTTGACCCTCTGCAATATGCTCATATGCCACACCGTCTAAGGCCGAGCGGGATGAGGATGTACGAACCTCTGATTGCTGATGTCGCTCCCGACTTCCTCCTCCGTGAGATACACGATCACCCCTCTCGCCATGATCATGCAGTTAGTCCTCTTTTCTTCTTTTTCAAAAATTAAAGCATGCTTGTAGCTTTATTCTCAAACATAGATACATGTCTAGGATCCCCTGTTACTTATTATATGTGTATGTGATTAAAGAACATGAAGAATTAAAGGTTGCCCCAGCTAAAATGCAATATAATACTCAACATGCAAGACTTGATAATCAAAAGGAACTTGTAATGGACATAAATGCAATTTTAACCACACCATTAATTTTAAGAACTAGAGACCCCAAAACAACGGACCTAGACATCAAACAATGGATCTAACAAAATACTTGAGCAACTGGAGTTTTTGAACAAAACACCTAGTTACTAGGGTTTAGAACACAAGTGCGTAGGGAACAAGACTTAAGGCATAGAATGCCTAGCGCACTAGGGCTTCGGTGCCTGAGGAGCAGGGCTTGAAACAATCCTAAAGGTTGTTTCACGATCCTAGGACCTAGACAACGCTACGCATATAACTAGGATTTGAAATAGAGTTTTCTTAGCGCACCAAGGCTTAGGGTGCCTAGCTCACTAGGGCTTGATAGACCTAAGAAACTGTTTTAACTTAGGAATACCTAGACAATTCTTCACATATCACTAGAATTTTGAGACAGGGTTTGCCTGGTGCACAAGGGCTTTGGGTGCGTAGATCACTATGGCTTAAGAGACCTAAGACGTCATCTGGACTTAGGAATACCTAGACGATGCTTTGCATATGACTAGAATTTTGAGACAGGGTTTGCCTGGCGCACTAGGGCTTAAAGTGCCTAGCTCACTAGAGCTTGATAGACCTAAGAAATCGTCTGGACTTAGGAATACCTAGACTATACTTCGCATATGACTAGGATTTAAAACACGATTTGCCTAGTACACCAAGGCTTAGGATGCCTAGCTCACTAAGGCTTAATAGACCTAAGACACTATGTGGACTTAGGAATACCTAGACAATGCTTTGCATATGACTAGGATTTGAAACAAGGTTTACCTAGCGCACCAAGGCTTAGGGTGCCTAGTTCACTAGGGCTTAATAGACCTAAGACACCATCTGGACTTAGAAATACCTAGACACTGCTTCGCATTTGACTAGGATTTAAAACAGAGATTACCTGACACACCAGGGCTTAGGGTGCTTTGCTCACTAGGGCTTGATAGACCTATGACACTGTCTGAATTTAGGAATACCTAGACAATGCTTCACATATGATTAGGATTTGAAACAGGGTTTGCCTGGCACACCAGGGCTTAGGGTGCCTAGCTCACTAGGGCTTGATGACCTAAGACACCGTCTGGAGTTAGGAATACCTAGGCAATGCTTTGCATATGACTAAGATTTAAAATAGAATTTATCTGGCGCACCAGGGCTTAGGGTGCTTAGTTCACTAAGGCTTAATAGGCCTAAGATAGACCTAAGACACCATCTGGACTTAAGAATACCTAGACAACGCTTTGCATATGACTAAAATTTTAGTTATTCTTATTTTTTCTTTATTTTTTGTCTGATTTGATCTGACGGCTTCTGTTACATCTTCTGATCATCTTCTCTCTGCTTTTTTTGGTTGGTAGATACATTAGGGGCTTTGGCAGCTCTAATGATGTTCTGGAGGGTTTTGTAGCCCTCCCTGCCCAGAGCGGTGCTTTCATTGATGGCTTTAACATTGCTCGATTCATACCATTGCTGAGCAAGACTAGCAACGACAGAGTACAACTGATAGCGCTGGCCGAGAGGTGGTGGGAGACAACCAACACATTTCACTTTACTACATTTGAGGCTACTTTAATGCCTCTGGATTTTGCCATGGTATGCGACCAAATTCCCTTCGATCTGAATTTTCCCTGTTCTACAGAGGCTCTGATATGTTTCCTTGGCACCGTTCTGACTCAAATGGACCAAGGTCATGTAAGATATACCTGGTTCTATTCTTATTTTTGACACTTCTATTATACCGAGTCCCGACACCATTAGTGGGTTGCTCGAGCTTTTATTTTCTACTTCTTTAGTGTCTCCTTGTTTGCAAACAAGAAGAATACTGTCCATCTTCACTACCTGGGAGCCCTCTTTCATCCAGACCAAGTTTCCACTTACGACTGGGGAGGCGCTGCCCTTACCACTCTTTATGGTTCCATGCGATCAGTGACACGGATCCCATAGGAGTTGAGCATTGCGGGGTAATGAAGGATTTGGGAGATATACCTTTATTTTTGTTTTCTATACTTTTTTTCCATTCTTATATCAATTATCTGTTCTTCTACAGATCCTCTTTTTTAGCTGTGGAGTTACGCGTTCCTCAGAATATATGTCCCGGCAAACTCACACGAGGATCCTCTTATCATTCCCCGCGCAGTTCGGTGGGCGAGGGGATTTAAGGGACAAAGCCCAGGGGTAAGAGTTTAGACAGGTTTCGATAGTTCCTAGATCAGTTGACCCCCAACCATGTATATCTTCTATTCTCGGTTCTCATTACTACTCATTGTTCACTATTCACTACACTATTGTTGCTCACTATTTACTGCTTGGTCACTGTTCACTGGTCACTACTCGGTCAATGTTCACTGTTCACTGCTCTATTCTGATTCTATTCTTATTCTATTATGTTATTTTCTCCTATGTTTTACAGGTCCGATGGGATGTTTAGCGGGGGTGGATTATTTTCTCCCCTTTTTTACAGGTCCGATAGGATGTTTAGCGGCGGATAGAGGAGAGTACTGGCGAAGACTTGATGCCCAACCGTGACACCTCCGAGTTGTGAGTTCTTCTAGAGGGCCCCTTCTGCCGAGAGTGGTACTTGGGAGAGAGGGTCGTCTGGCAGACTCTCAGCTTAGATCAATTTCGGATCCCAGTGCCTCCTCCAACTCTTATGCGTCGAACAGACACCATGAGCGGACTAAACATATTGCTAGAGGTGGTTATCATTCATGCATCTACTCCACTAGAACCTGTAGACGACTATATGACCTAGGCGAGAGTGCATCTGATAGGACCGATGGGCCCTTGACCCGTTACTGCAGGGGTTCCTCCAGTTGGTAGAGGTAGGAGGAGAGCGGGAGTAGCAGAGGCAGCAGCTGTGCCAGAGGCAGGGGCTAGGGTTGGAGCTGTAGGAGCAGGGGCTGCTAGAGCTGCAGAGATTTCATGGGACATCACAGTCTTTGTGGCAGGCCATTCTTTCACCCTCCTTGTTCTAGTTTCACTAATCCCGGAGTTCAAAGTCGACATCACCCGGGTTTGTCTCTATCATTTTCCTCCTTTTGTTACCTTCTTTGGTTTATTTTGCTCAAATTGTATCTCCTTCTTACAAGTTAATTAGGTGTGGGAAGATCGTGTGATGCTTTTATGGTCAGGGTAGAGGGTATTGATTTGCCAACAGGATTCTACCCTTCGGGCAATTGGCATTGCCTTTGCTCTAGTGGCCATAATGAGTATCTTCTGACTTCCTTAACTTCTTCATCCTTTTTCGTATTCTGTACTTATCTTTATCTCCTTTTAACAGCCACAGGCTCCAGTCCCAGGCCTAGCGCAGCCACAGGTTCCAGTCTAAGGCCCAGCAAGAGGTCGTGGGTCCCGTGCCTCTTCTCGAGCTTGCTTCACTCGGGGGTCTACTTCATCTGCTAGGAGTCGATCCAGAGTCATAACCCCTTCTTCTGGCAATGATGGTGATGACAACGATGATCAAAACAAGCTGTTTGATTCTACCAAGGTTAGCCGCTCGGATGTCAGGCCCTTTTCCCGTCGAGTTCGCCAAAGGCACTAGAGAGAGAGAGATCATTCCCCCTCACTTTTTATTTGTACTGACACTTACCCCGCACTGTTCTTTAATGCATTCTACCACATTTGGTTTTTTGGGCCTGCGTACCCCAGTTTCGTTGGCTGATAGGCCATGGTGCCCCTGTTCTTTTACATACACTTTACATTTCTGCTTATATGGTTATGCTTGTATAGGAAACTTTATTGTTATTACTGCTTATACTGTCTTAGTCGTACAATGCATGATACAAATCTTGAGTCATAGGCTAAAGTTACATGAATTTACTTTTACTCTTTATCAAAAAGGATATCTTGTCTGAGAGCAACAAAAAATTTAAATATACGAAAAAAATGACAACAGAAAGAAAGAGGTACTCAAATTGTACGAAAAAAGGAACACCCACAACCTTTTGAAGTTGTGGTCGTAAGAAAGTATAGTGGGTAGGATGCGGGTGTGCATATTGGAGGTTGCGGCTTAGTACGGAATGTTACGATCATGACCTTGAAGGTTGTGGCCGCAAGAATCTCGAACTTTTTCAAGCCTTGTAGTGTTTAGTCTCTTCAAGCCCTATAAAAGATAGGCTGGGACCCTTCATGTCTTGTCGCTTTCAGCATAATGGCTTCCTTTCATAGCTCCCTTTCTGCATGGATAGAGAAGTTTTCAGCCGTCGAGCGTCTCAACTTCTCGTCCTTTGGTATTAACTCCTTATTCTCTCTGAGGGCTATAAAGATCAATGAACCACTACTAAAAGTTGCTACACAACTATGGGATCCTCAATCCCATGTTTTCGCTTTGGCCTTGAAGAATTATGCCCTACTATAAAAGAGTTTACTGCTATTATGGACCTTGCTCCGTAAAAAGTAGTTGCAGTGCCGACTCCCTTTCTTTCTAATTGGACAAAGGTGATGCGCCTTTGTGACCTATCCAAGAAGGAGGCTTTCCGCTTGACATCTGATAATTGCCTCAACATTCCTCGAATTATAGACAGATTCTGTCCTTCTAGCGACCTCAGAGATCTCGGCTTTTAGTTACGGTGCCGTTATGCTCTATGCTTCTGCTTACTTGCCTGTTACCTCCTTATTTCTTCTGATGGATGAGTTAGCTCCTTGCTAGTTGACATTGTGGGACAGATGTGGTCGGAAAAGGACTTTGTCCCGATGGTCCTTATCGAGACTCTAATTGTCCTTAATGCTGTTCATCGCGGCACGACCTCTACCTTTGCTGGCAATCCTTTACTTCTTTAGGTAACCCCCAGAACTCTTTCTTTTCTGCAATCTTATGTTGCCATGTCTTTTAGCGTTTCTACTTTTTCAAAGCTCATTACTAGTTGAAAATGTTTTACCCTTGGCCCATCATAAACACTCAGCTTTGTACAAACCACTCTCATGAAAGGAGCATATTTGCAGATTAATCACCTTCCAATTGCGTCTTCCACGAGTCTTCGACGGTCGGCTCATCCCCTTCCCAGGCTTCTGTCGGGGGCCCCCTCAATTGCACCCTGAAGTGGGCTAGTTTCACCCCAACCTAACCATCACGAGTGCATTCATGCTGGTTCGTAGGCCATGAGTACCCAAAGTCCGTTGCTTGTTTGTGTTTTGTGGTGTACTTTGATGTCTTTCAAGAGTGCTTTCCTGTTTCCCTGTCCAACCTCTTCTACCCCTTCATCTAGTTCAGGCTCGAGCTCCTAAGGCCCATCATCATGCCCTCCGCAGCTACTCCCATCATCTTTTACCCCTTCATCTAGTTCAGGTTTAGGCTCCCAGGGCCTATCATCATGTCCTCCATCCATCTCGTAGTCCTCGTCGGCCATCTTTGCATAACTGATTATGTGCTCGCATTCACTCTTTTTTCCTCGAATTTTATGGCTCTTTTCTCTTTTTGCTTTACGTCTCTCGGCTTTTACTACTCTTCTCACCTTTTGCATATCTTTTTATTTATTTTCTCGCATGTCTTTCCTTTTACTGATTTCTCTTGATTTTTACCACTCTTCTCTCATTTTTAGATCTGGCTAATGGAGAAAGTGAATTTGATGCTGAAACCAACTACAGATAGGTACAGTGTTGCTGCTCTCATTCATCACCTTTTCTACCCGATATGCACCACTGAGATAGCTTAGAGACAGTATCTTTCTTTACTGATGGGGACATATATCACTTGGCAGTGTTTCTGGTGGCGGATCTATACCATGACTTTAACCACTATAGACTATTCTAGTGTGTTGCTGATCGGCTTACGATGGTCCATCTTCTACTATCCACACCGAATTATGAGGTAGTTTGGTCGGGGTCAGATCATATTCCGCAGCGTATAGAGTCACATATACTTGTCTCCCTTTTTGGCCTCATTTCTATCGAACTATTAGGAGGATTAGTCATCTTGTTCATTGATGGAGATGCAAAATTTGCAAAACCCAGAGGCAAAGAGGAGGAAGATCTGAGGGACTTTCTTTTCTTTTCAAGATTTCATAGTTTTCTTATTATTTTCAGAGTTTGGGACTGGCGTGCCCGCCTTTATTTTCAAAACCTTATAATTGCAGTTGAAGTAATGAAAATCTAACGTTTATCTAAAAAAGGTTCCAAATTATTTAAATCGATTCATGCAATTAAATGACCTTATTATCAGAATTTAAAGACAAATTTATATTAATCATTACTCAGATTCAAAGATGGCTAAATAAAGATAGTGGCCAGATTTCTTGAAAGAAGCTGCCTACATATCCCAAAAAGTGGAATCAGACCGTAACGTAGTTTGGGCATAGTTCATTCTCGGGTATTAACACTCTTCTTTTACGATGCCCTAACTTTTGCCAAAGTCACCCTCTCGGGTTTTCAGTCTTGCAGGCTGCTTTAACTTTTTACTAGGCTACCTTTTCGATTTTTAACCCAGCGAGCTTTTATTTTATTTTATTTTTCTCTCAAGGGTAATACTTTTTGAGTTGGTCCAAGTTGATCGGAGTGGAGAACGTGTTACCATCTAAATCCATGATGATTATAGCACTACCGGTTATAATAGTCTTGATTAGATGCGGTCTGGCCTAGTTTAGCTTGAACATGCCCCTTGGATCAAAAGCAGAAGCCCTGATTTTCTTAAGAACCAAATCACCTTCTCTTAGAACTCAGGTCTTGACCTTCTTATTGAATGCTCGAGCTATCCTCCTTTGGTACCCTTATATATAAAATAGAGCCTGCAATCTTCATTCATCAAACAAGAGTAGCTCCTCCATCTGATTCCTCTGTCATTCTGCTTTCGGGATATTGGCCTCAGCCACTACTCTTAGTGAAGGAATTTCCACTTCAATGGGAAGGACGGCTTCCATCCCATATACTAATAAGTAAGGCGTGGTTCCTATTGAAGCTCTGATTGACGTCATGTATCCCCATAGTGCAAATGGCATATGTTCTGGCCAATCTTTGTGTGAGCTGATCATTTTCTACAAGATCTTCTTAACATTCTTGTTTGCCACCTCGACTACCCCATTGGTCTATGGTCGGTAGGGTGATGACTTGTGGGCTACTATTCGATATTCTTCGAAAAGGTTGAAGACCTCACCTTGAAAGTGCAATCCATTATCTGAGATAACCTTATGGAGAACCCTGTATCAACAAATGATATTCTGCTTGATAAACTTGGTGACATGGGAAGCTTCCAGCATAGAGTAAGAGGCACCCTCTACCCACTTGGTAAAATAATCGATAGCTACCAGGATAAAATCATGACCATTTGAAGCCTTCGATATTATTATGCCAATCACTTCGATTCCTCATACTGAGAATGGCCATTGCAACGTCGAGCTATACAGCTGGGACTGAGGAACGTGTATGAAGTTTGCATGGATCTAACACTTATGGCACATTCGCATGAACTAGATGCAATCTATTTTCATTGTCATCCAAAAATACCCTTGTCGTAGAATCTTCTTGACTAACACATTTCACTCTTGTGAGATCCGCAGACTCCAGCATGTATTCTTTTCATCAGTTCTCGGCCTTCTTTACTGCTAATACATAACTTATTGACCCCAAAATGCCCTCGTTTGTACAGCTTTCTCTGCAAATGAAAAGCTACGCAGATAGTCTCCTTTTCATTCTTTTGTCCTTTTATTGGCGTACTTGGGGTATTTTTCCTTTTCCACAAAATTTTGGATGTCAAAGTATCAAGGGAGTTTGTCTATGCTTTCTTCGATTGCTGCTGTCATCTCATATGTGGGTCTTCTTTTTTGCTCAATTATCAGTGGCCTCATCCTAACTCTAGATGGCATGTCGATCATTGATGCCAAAGTAGCCAAGGCGTCAATGAACTTTTTCAGCAGTCTCAGAACATGTGTGAAACCCACCGATTCAAAGTATAGGATCAGCTTCTCAAACTCTTGGTGATAAAGGATCGGCGTTTCATCTTTAACCTTCCATTCCCCTCTTGCCTGTGAAACACTAATGCTGAGTCCCCGATAACTTTCAATTTCTTTGCCCCTAGTTCTGGAGCTGTCTCTAATTTGGCTAAACATGCTTCATACTCAGCTTGGTTAGTGACTTCAAAATTGAGCTTCAGAGATAAAGGAATGTGTGACTCGTCAAGGGTGACTAGGAGAACTCCTATTCCATAGCCATACTAATTAGATGCACCATCAAGATATAGAGACCATTTATCGTCCCTGACTCCCATGAGCTGTTCGTCAAAGAATTGGAATATAGTGTCCTCGTTTCCTTTGATCGGTTGATCTGCCAAAAACTTTGCTACTGCTCTACCCTTTACAGACTTTCTATTGACGTACATAAGATCAAATTCTGATAGCAACAGCAGCTAATGGCTCAGTCTTTCTATTAGTGCCGGTTTCTTGAACAAGTACTTTAACGGATCCATTTGGGAGATTACATTCACTGTGAAAGATAGCATATAATGCCTTAATTTTTGGGAGGCCCAAACCGAAGCCCAACATGTCTTCTTCAGCGGCATGTATCGTATCTCACATCTAGTCATCTTCTTGCTCAAGTAATAAACTGCCTTTTCAATTCTAATCTCTCCTTCTTGTGCCAGCATACATTCTATAGTCAAATCAATCACTGACAAATATAGAATCAATGGCCTATCGGGCTCAGGAGGAGCTAGAATAGGTGGGTTTTGCAAGTACTGACACACAACTTCAAAGGCATCTTGACACTTTTGGTCCCATTCGAACTTAACCCCTTTCTTCAGCAGATGGAACATCGGCTCACAGGTGGTTGTCAGCTTGGCTATAAATTGGCTAATGAACTATATCTTGCCTAGGAAACCTCTGACTTCCTGCTCAGTCTTTAGAGGAGGTATTTCCTAGATTGCTTTGATTTTTGAAGAGTCAACTTTGATGCCTCGTTGAGTAACTATGAACCCAAGCTTTTTTCTTGCGGTAACTCCAATAGCACACTTTTGTGGGTTGAACCGCATCTTGTACTTCTTGATCCTTTTGAAGAATTTTTACAGTGCTATAATATGACTGTCTCGATCTTTGGAATTAATAATCTTGTCGTCCACATACACCTCAATTTTCTTATGTATCATGTCATGCAATAAGGTAGTGGCAGCCATTTGATTGGTTGTCATTGTCTTCTTCAAATCGAATGGTATCACACGGTAACAGTAAGTGTCACACAGTAACAGTAAGTGTCCCACGGTGTAGTGAATGTTGTCTTCTCTATGTCTTCTAGGTCCATTAAGATCTGATTGTACCTAGAGAAGCCGTCCATTAATGATAAGAGCATGCCCTGCTGTACTATCCACCAAAATGTCAATGTATGGCAACAGGAAGTTATCATTCGGGCTAGCCTTGTTGAGATCCTAAAAATTCACACAGACTCTGATGCGCCCGTCCTTCTTTAAAATCGGCACAATGTTAGCCACCCACTTTGGATACTCAGTTACCGTAAGGAAAATAACATTGATTTGCTTGGTGACCTCCTCATTGATCTTCAGTGCCCATTCTAGTCGTATTCTTTTCAACTTCTGCTTGACCGGTTTAGCATCGGGATATAAAAGGATGTGGTGTTGGACGATTTTAGGATCAATACCAGGTATATCCTTGTATGACCATGCAAAGACGTCTTTGAATTCTTTTAATAATGTTATTAATTGCTAATGTTCAATTGAAGATAATGAGGAACTAATTTGGACAATTTGTGGATTATTTTCATGGCCCAGATTAATTGACATTGTTTCATCAATTATAAGTTGAGTGCGCATTTTTTCTTTTCTTTTTATTAAAGTTTTTATTTCTTCGGGGACATCCTCTTTGAATTCAAAATCATCAAAAAACATATAAAATAAACTGAGTAAAGCAGAGTAACCAGAACCCTCGTTTATTCTATTGATATCAAAAAGGAAAGGGATTACAAGCTCAAAAGTAAAAGAAGGAGAGGATGCACGGACAGATGTGCCCTCGAACTCGACATTCAACTTGTCGAAACAAAGTAAAAACTCACACGACTCAGACTCAGATTCAAGACATGAATCATACAAGTTATAGAATTTTAAAGACCAGTTATCCACATTCTTCGAAGCAACGTCCACGATGAGCCCCGTGTAGTTAGCTAGTGCACCGTAGCCCATCATCAAGCACTCCTAATCGGCTATATGCATTTGAGCCATCTGATCATTGAACAAAGCTCCCATATCGGTGCCGTCTAGCTTATATGCCCAGTCATCTTCCTTTTGGAACTTCATCCCTTTCTTCTCTCTCTCTCTCTTCTTCTGCTTCCTCTTCCTCTGTATCAGACAGTTTGTGATCGAAAAAAATCTCCAAACTCTGCAATTTCTTATTAGTCTCCTCATCAAGCCATGGTTTTGGGAAACCACAGTACGAAAAATCTTCTCCTTCCTTGGCGAAGTAACCATTTAATGTTCCCGCGTACCTGTCCTTCTTTCTCCTTTATCTCTTATTCGGCTCTCCTAGATCCTCTTTTGTTGGCTTATACCCCAGGCTAAAGCTCTACAAGGTCGGTAACACTTGGATGGGCTCCAGGATTCCCTGCTGTTGGCAACCCAACCTCATTCTCGAAAAATAAGGCAAAAGTCTGTGGGCATTGTTTTCGGGGGGGACGGTGCATCGAATATCTATTATTTTTAAAAAAATATTTTTTAAAAATAAGAAAATCTAATGTATCCGAGCACATTTTTTAGAAAAATAGAGTCACCGCTTGTTTTGTTAGAAAAATCAAAAAAAATAAAAAGAAGGTTACAGGTCTTTTAAAAAATGTAACGAGAGAAAAAGAGAGTTCGGGGCCTAAGGTACGAAAGAAAATGTATTAGACACCCTTTTCACGCAACCGTGAGTTGGCCTCAACTTTGTCAATAATGGTTTTCGTTCTAAACTTTTAAAAGGTAATATGTACAGAATAAGAGGTTAAAGAGAATTCAAATAAAAACAAGCAAAGAAATAAAATCCTAACTATGATCCTAAGATCATGCAACTTGGTTATTATTTCTAGATATGCCACACGTACCGTTTGAGCAAAGCAAAGAAAAAAACATGCGAGTAAATAATAAAATGAACAAATAAAGGTCTAAGGGTCATGCAACAATGTTTATGTCCCTATCATGCTATGAGTAGGCTATATAGGATAAACAGAAAAGATTTGAACACAATTCTTAAGCTACTGGATATGCTAAAAACTCACAGCCGTAGCAACGAATGTTGCGGCTGTGACAAACAGAGTCACAAAATATGTAGCCGTGACAAATATTAGGTCACCACGAGAAACAAATTAAAAAAAAGCCCATGGTCGAGACATATAAAAGTCGTGGCCAAAGTTTTTAAGGATGCAGAAAGGGTATAATCAACATACAAGGTCTAAAAACGGCTCAAATGGACAGGACAGGCGGGATAAAGATCATAACCTATTTATTCTAGGTTAAATCTACTATCTTTCATCCTCTATACACGCAATATCTATAAACAGAATACACAGGATATTAAAAACAATTAACATAGTGCTTGAAATACATTTTTTATGTCACTGGCCTCACAAAAACTTATGGCCATAACAAAAGGATATGATGGGCAGGAGATATGAGAAGAAAAACATGCTGCCTTGGAAAAACAAATGATGGCTATCATGTTTTTATAACTACAGAACATACAGAAAGAAAGGTATACAGAATAGAGACCACGACCTATTTGATCTAGGCCAAATCTACCATTCATTCTCTAACAAGAACATGGACTGAGATATAGAAAAGAGCAAAGCAAAATAAAAGGAGGCAATGGGAGAGAAACCTTGAAATAAACAAATAATAGCGAGTTTCAAATAGAGTTTTTATGTTTTTAGCCTTTAATAAAATGTCACAGTTAAAACAATAAGATGTTATGGCCATGAGTAAGGTAGGTAAAAAGGTGTCAGCCAAGTGTATAAAAATAACAGTTGTGACTATAGGTTTAATAAAATATGCGACCGTGACATTAAAAGGGTCACAGCCGTCATATTTCTTGAATCTTAGAAAGCTTTTAACGTGCTCAGTGTGCTTCTGAGCGTCAAAATAAAATAAAAATGACTATAATATACGAAACAGAAAGCTACTAATACATTGTTTATAAGGAAAACTTGAATGAACAATGCTTATATTGAAATAAATGACAAATAAACAATGAAAACAAATGAAAACCTTATTCACGACACTCTCAGAGGAAGAAAATGAGGGTTTAGAAGAATATCGTGGGTTCTTAGGGTTACCTCGTGTGAATATCCACCCCGAATGGCTCTTCGGGTGTGAGAATAGGCTACCTCCGAACCAATACGAGCTCCAAGAACTCCTTCAATGCAAGCAAGAACATGAACAAGACCTAGAAAGCATGGAATGGATAGGAGAATATCGGGTTTGGGTGTATTTGGGCGGAGTTTGGGTATCTAGGTTGCTTCTCCTCTTGCTTCTATGAAAAATGGCACTTATTTATAGGCAAAGTGGGCAACACAAACTCCCTCTAGAATGCTGCCACCTGTACAAAAAGGGGTAAAAGTGATGCCCAATATGTTTTTACTTTTGTACAGTGTCGACCGCTACATTTATGGCAATAAAAAGGATAGCTGTGACTTTTAAAAGTCACGACTAGGATGAAAAAGTTATGACTATGACAGAGGAGGTCACGGCCTGTTCTATGATTTTCAAAAAGGTAGCGGCTGTGAGTTAAAGGACATGACGTGTTCTAGGGTTTCAAAAAAGGTGGCGGCCGTTGTGGCGTTGGGATTTAGGGGTCAAAAATAAGAAAATTCAAAAGATATTTTAGAAAATATTTTAACACCTTAAAAATTAAAATTTAAAATTTCCTTTTTATTGAAAATAAAGTCACCACTTCATTTTTGAGAAAAACTAAAAAAAATGAAAATGGCTTACTGATCTTGAAAATGTTAACCAGAGAAAGAGAGTTCGGGGGCAAAGGTACGAATCGGAAAAGGTGTTAGGCACCCCGTTCGCCCAATCATAAGGTTGGTCTCTACTAACCATCATTGGTTCTTTAATAGAATTTCTCAAATGCATACAAATAAAGAATGTGGAGGCGAAGAGGGAACACCCAAAATTAAATATGAAAAATACATAACATATGTGCATAGCACTCCAAATCAAAACAAATAAAGAGGTAAAATCCTAAATCCTAAATCCTAAGGCATGCAGTTTCTAACTAAAATGATACCTGGAACATATTCACATGCAATTTCATAAAAATAAGCTAACTATCATGATTTTCCTAAAAGAACAAAATATAGTAAAAGATGCTAAAATTACCTAAACATGAGTTTGCTACAAAAATAAACTAAACTATTCTAAACATGCGTTTAAATAAAATAACCAAAACATGCATAAACATACACTATATAAGCATTTAATACTAAATGTAAAGATGCATAAAAATTCTATATTAAAAAAAACTTATTAACAAAAGAAAATAAGGACTATATGAAAAGAGAAATTAAAGGTTTAAAGAAATAGAAAATAAAAAAAAGATTTATGAAAGAAAAACATGCTATAATGAAAATGTTAGAAAATATTCATTTATTAAAAGAAAACTTAACTATTTACCTAGCTATTCTCATTTTAAGAAAATTACATTTAAATGTGAAAACTAGCTTAAATGACTTTTTATGATTTTTGGGTTTAATAAAGAGAAAGAATGATAAGATGAGATAAAATGTTATGAAAAGAAAATAAAGTTTTAAAAGAAAGCAAATTGAGTTTTAAAAGAAAAATATGTACTAATATTAAAGAAAAAAATACTAAAGTTAGTAAAGAGAAGATTAAAAGAAAAAAAAAAGACATTATAAGGGGATTTAAAGCTAGTGATGAAATAGAAGAAAAAGAAAATATAATGTTAGTAAAAAAAACTACATTAACATTAAAAGAAAGGAAAAAAGATAAAAAAATAAGAGTTAGAAAGAGAAGAAAATAAAATAGAGTATTAGCATTAAAAAAGAAAAAGAAAATGGGACTTAAAAAAATGTTAATCTTAAAAAAAAAATGAAGCATTAAACTAGTGTTACAAGAAAAGAAACAAAAAAAAAATGAAATAAAATGCTATTAGAAGAAAAATTAGACTAACTAAAGGAAAAGAAAAGAAAATGAATGCTAAAATATTAAATTAGCATAAAAGAAAAGAAAAAAAAAAAGAAATGCTAGAATAAAATGGGTATAATATTTACGATTATAACCATTTTAATGTTAGTACTTTGAATTACAACAATATCGACATTGTTTTGTCATATCGTTTAATTATATTAGCATTAATTTGATGCATATATTAAAGAAAACGACAATGTGCTTACTGTGAATGCGTGAATTAAGCAACGGATTAAGGAATTAAACTAAATTAAAGCAAATTAAATAAGGACAAGATTAACTATGTAAATAAGAAGGAGTGCTTAAATTGAAATTAAATATAACCCGATCACCCCAAAAGAAAGAGAATATGGTTAGAAGGATCGGAGATCCAAACAAGGTACCTGAATTGTGGAATCCTCAAGTCGGGAATGTGCTTCGATGGGCCAATTCTCGGGTGGTGATCCAAGCAAGACTTCAACATCAATCGAAGGTTCGACAGGATTTCGGCGTCGGAGCTCAAGATTGCTCGATATATCGACAGAGCCTCTCTCACTCAAAATTCATACTGAAAACGTACGCTGGGGTACGATATTTATAGAATTCTTCAACCAATGAGGTGTTGCCACGTTTTGGGGACACGTCAGACCATTTGGAGTTGGCGGTCACCACTATGAAAGTTGGCAGTCACCGTGTTTTTGAAAGGTTCCACAAAATTCTATAGCGGTCGCTACAATGGAAGTTGGCGGTCGCCATGATGAAAGGTGGCAGTCGCCACTTTTGGCTAGGGTTTCTACAAAGTTCTATGGCGGGTGCCATGATGAGAGTTAGCGGTCGCCTTACTTGGGCAGCAAGTTTCGATGGTCTGATAAAATTTCATTCGTTTAAAGGTTTCGGGTTCAAATACCGAACTTGGATCACTTCTCGAGGATCGTACTGAGGCACTAATCCACCTGTTTTCATCATCGAATTTGCTTAAGATTAGGCATGGTCAAATTGAGGTGTCTACAGTTGTCCCTCTTTTATATAACTTGTATAACAAAGCGTGATGCAAGTTATATCAAAGATCCAGAGACAACAACCATTTGACCGAGCCGTCAATCTTAGGCCACAAACACATAAGCATTCATATGATGTTGATCGTTCTCAAATTTTCATCAAACTGCCTACGTACCCATTTGCTAGGGATCAGACCAAAATATAGTTCATGGGGCAAAATGCTAACATGACGCAGACATTT
>JAOTRH010443354.1:0-67125 GCA_034768845.1 Heliamphora exappendiculata
TTAGTACTATACGGTTAAAGTATTGTTGGGTGAGTGGTACGTATGTGAAGGAAAGATGCGAATGTATATTGTGGTATAACGAGGGTTGTGTTTGGGTTGGTATAGGTAAGTATATACCTATGGAGCGTTTTGTCTACGTGGTATGTTTAGCCCTAGTGACGCATTAGGTTCAGGTGGCAGTATTAATCTTGATGGTCGTAAGGCTAGAGTGGAAATTAAAAGTTTGTGTAAAGATTGTGTGTTGAAGATAGACAATAGGGTGACTGTTAAGAGCAAGTATCCTTTGCCTAGGATAGACGACATGTTTGACCAATTGCAAGGAATCAGAGTGTTCTCAAAGATAAACTTGAGGTCAGGATATCATCAATTGAAAGTGCGAGAGTCAGATGTACCCAAGACTTCCTTTAGAACTCGTTATGGGAATTACGAATTTATGGTGATGCCTTTCGGGTTAACGAATACACCTGCGGTTTTATGGACCTGATGAATCAAGTGTTTAAAAGTTTTCTAGACCAATTAGTGATTATATTCATACATGACATTTTGATATACTCTTGGAGTGAGGAGGAACACAGGGAACATTTGAAGATTTCTTTGCAAACCCTGAGGAAACATAAGTTCGAGGTTTGGTCATTATCTTCATGATCAGGAGATTGTGTTTGGGAACCGTGCTGGGTGCATGAGGTTTGAAGGGACCATAGACAAAATCGAGAGTGTGGTTGGTTAGTGCTGAGACAATGTATCTTGGGTGTGCTATGTCTGGAGGTTGTTTGTATTCCACCTTAGGTTCAGAGATGGGTATGTTGATTTCCCAAGGGAATGAAGTGTGGAGTAATAAGGTTCACCAATGTACCGTGTGATTTGGCTAGCCTAGGGTGATACGTGAAAAATCATGGGTTAGGATGCTACACGGTTCTATACGCTCGTCCGACGCCGGTGCCGAAAATTTGAACTATAAATTGATGAAACACGAAATGGGTTGATAAACATGTGTAAGTGTGTGTGAGTAGTGATGAATTAATGGTAACATGAGAAGATGACGAAATGGTTTAGGTTAATTAAGAATAGTAAGATTAAGGAATTAATGGTAAACGATGAATATTCCTATGAGTTTGAAAGGAAGATATGGAATAACAGCCTTTCTTAATGAAACCCGGTTATGCAAGGAAAACTCATTTCAGGACAAATACTATAAAGTGATTAAGTTTACTTGTGCATCTTGCATAACCATCCTCACATATCATGGATGTATCCAATTTTAGTCTTGTTCCTACGAGCTTCGGCTCATATTGTTTAACAACATCTCAAGTGACGGCGAAAAGAGGGCCATGGAGTAAGATCTGTTGTTGCCAGCTTTTTGGGGAAAGGTTAATAGGATTGCATTGTTTCTTTGGATGGTTAGCTTTTGAGAAATGAAAGTGTACAGACATAACCTTTTTTGAATGGTTGGATTAATGTAATTTTAAACCAAACTATTATTGTAAGACCTTAGGGTCGCACATTCATATGATGCATGCATGTAAGGGCATTATTACTTGGATTGAGATGGGTGATTTGATTTCCCAAAGAATGGTTTTGGTAGAAACATTTAGTTTATAATGAATGACAATTTTTTTTCAATTACGTGCTTACCTTCTTTGGTTTTATCCCCTCAAAACAGGTTTAGAAAATTTATCATTTGAAGTAGGTTTCCATGAATATAAGCGTTTTCACAGTTTTTAATCAAAAACTCTCAGGTGTGTCACCGCTCGAGCGGTGGGGTGTCTGCTCGACCAACCTCCGCTGGATTTCAATGTTGAAAATCTTTATGAACTAAGTTCTTTATAATTGATCCTGAAACACAAATGGGTTATACAAAGACATAATTTCTGAAGAAAGGATTTTCAAATTGGGTTGGTTCAAAAATTAAATTTGATTTATATTAAAATGGGCAGGGGCGCTACAAGTGTGGCTCATTTTGTATGATGGTTGAACCATTCGAGGTTGTGTTCCCTGTGAGGTCAGGTTGGTGGACCAGTAATGCTTTTGCTTGTTTTTGTTGACAAAGGAATTGGTGTTGAGATGTAGTGTTCTTTCTATAATGATCAGTTGAGAATCGTTAACCATTGTATACAGCTTGTTCTGGATTGTGTGGTTATGGTTATATTTCTAGCTCATGGCAGAGCAGAAATTTTGTCAGAACAGTGCAGCTGTGATATGCGTATGGTGGGTTTCTAATAGACTTTGGCGAGTCTGGATTCGGGTCTTGTTTGGAGCTTTGAACTATTCAGAGTTCTTAGAGTCAAGGAATGGTTATCGATTATGGTAAGTGTTGTGCTTTGGCATAATCGTTTGTTTGGATGGTGGCCCTGAGAGCGTGGTAAGGTATGAATCAGGAAGGATATGATGTTTGAGAAGCCTTAGTTAGCGTGGTCTGTTCAGACCGCCGCGGTTATTGGGTCTGGAATGGAAGGGCCGTGATAAGCCCTGGAAGTGAGAAAATTTCTACGTGTAAGATGCTAGTCTTGGTTGGTGTCTTGGGTCCAAATATTTTGCTATTGTGGACTCAAGGGATTGATGTATGTGTTATGAGTTGAAATCGATGTCGGATGATGGCTATCATGTTTGTTTTGTCAGATGACGGCGACCATCTTTGATGTGAGGCTAATCTGCAGCTTTAGTAGCCGTAATTTGATAGCGAGATGTTGAGTTGTGTAGTGAAGTGCGGTTGCTTGGGGGACATGGTTTGGTTTTGTGTAGGATGTTAGATGTCTATGAGATGTTCTGTCTCTAGAATGTGTTTGGTCGAGTGACTCGTTTAGGTCAAGTGACTTTGTGACGTGGTGTCGAATTGGCTTCCAGTTGTATGGAACCTTGTCTAGGACAATGGTGTATCACCTAGTGTTTCTCCTGGATGAGAATTGTGGTTCGTGATAGAAGTTTTAGCAGAGGATGAATGTTTGAAGGTCTGATGAGATGAAATGCATTCTTTTATATCCAGGTGAGTAAGTGAACTTCTCTTTGGTATCAGGTGTTGTGTTGTTGCTCGTGGATCGGCGTCGTGTCGACTTTTAGATGGTATTGTTAGCATCAGTAGGGTAATGATGTGGTAGCAAAGTTAGTGGTCGTTTGGAAATTGTCAAAACTCGAGTAGAGTTTGTGCATGGAACATGTGATTTCATGTCATCGATGTCGGAGTTCGACGTCGTGTGTTTGGACTTGTGGAGATATTCCTCGGTGTGCATGGTGAGGTGTGATTGAGCCAGTTAGTGGCAGTAAGAGCGAAGGGGTGGTAGTCACTATGTTCAGGCGTAGAGAGTGTTTGGAATCAAGTACCATGGTGGATTGGTCTTGTGTGATGTGTTTATCGCTGGAGTAGTATGTTTTGAGGATTGGCAGTGTGAGTTGGATCTTGATCCCACGTTTCATGGATGTCTCACGGGTGACAGCAAAGTAAGTAGAACTTGCACGTGTGTGTAGTTTGTGTGGAGTCGTGTTTACCTCGTGTGACGACGGGTTTGGAATTTCAGTTATTGGGGCATTTCTGTTGTTGTGCGGTATCGCTGGGTCTGCAACAGGGATCATAGATAGTTTCGGGAAAGTGATTGGCTTGAGTTGCAATGTTAAATTTCGAGGATAAAATTTCTTAAAGGACGATAGATTATAATAATCCGAACTCAAGATACGAATAAAAAAGAAAGAACATCTCAAAAGAAACAAAATCTCGAACCTAAGTTCGGTAAGAAGAACAAGCCCAACCGTTTAACTGTTCGAGCCCGAGACCCGGGAAAGAGGGGAAAACACACAAGCATATATTAAAACCCTAATGTTGAGGTAAAAAACTCAAGGTTATAAGCCCAAGTTGTTTAAAATAAGAGATAAGCTCGAAAAGTCAAGAAAACGAACCTATGTGAAAAATATTCAAATTTTCTCCTACAATTAAATAAATAAAATTATTTGATATATACATATATATATATATACTTAAGTGGCTAACCACCTAGGAATGTGTGCCAAACTTGGTGGCCAAGTTTCATCAAACTCAAGTTAATTTTAAAAGTAACTAAGGTTAATTAACCCATGGTTAAGAAAACTTTCTAGGAAGCTACTATATGCCTTTTGGCTATAAAAAGAGACCTAACTCACCCTTTTTGTTCAATAATTTCGTGCATATAGAGAGGGAGAGAGAGAGAGAGAGAGAAAAGAGAAGAAAGAAAAAGAAGGAAGAAGAAGAATGAAAGCTAAGTCCTTGATCCAAATAATCAAAGATTGATCTATATAACGTAAGCAAGACTCTAACACATCTGATTTTACGCCTATCAAACATCTCTTTCATCATTTCAAAACACCAATTAAAGATCAAGAATCAAATATGAATCGGAAAGGCATCATGGTGATATTTTAGGACTGTTTTGGTGAGGCTGTTGTGTCTTGAAGTTTTCATGAGGTTTTCTAATGGATCCATGGCATGAAAAGGTTCTGGAGTTGACATTTTTAAGTGTACAAAATATGGATGTAAAGGAAATGGACCAACCATTAACACAATGATGTTAGGAAACTAGATTTAAACATGGCCTGCAATTTGAGCCTTTCAACCTTTCTGTTCTGAGATTTGAAATATCATAACTCAATGTAAAAAATTGATCTAAGTATGATTTTTATGTACAGAGTTATGTTTTTGTGTTATCTTTCATCCAAAATTGGTTTGAACTCATTTGAGTAAGTAGAACTCGACATATTGCAATTCTACGAAAGTGTGTCAATTTCAGACCAGTCAACAGTGCAGACCTAAGAACCCTAGTTTAGAATGAGATCCGAACTTTGGTAAAAATATGAAAGTTTTAGATAACATGTATATCTATCTACGTACCAAAAATTATAATAAAATATTGAGTTTTGATAGGTCAAGACCCCTTTGAAAGTCTCTATTGAGTTTCAGCCCTTGAGGAACATTCTGCCATATATTTTTATATAGCCCAAAACACCTATTTTTAGTGACATATTTGAAAAGTGGTCTACATGAACATTGTAGCCAAAATGTTGAAGTATTTTCTGCCCAAAAATAATACCTTAGAGCCTCGCGAGGATTCCCCAAATCCATTTCAAACTCTCTGTCCAAAACCGGCTCTGCTGTGTTTTGGCAGCTGACAGAACCTAATTTTTAAAATGACCAAAAAGTCTAACTTGTTTCAAACAACTACCTTTAGCTATAAACATGAAACTAGTAGGAGACATGTTGAACTAGAACATAATAAAAAATGGGCTCTTTAAGACTTCATCAGATAGCCCAAAACCGAGACCAACAGAGACACTTTTCTGATCAATTCTCTAAGCAATTGCTGAACCATTTTCGTTTCCGTCAAGTTTCTCACCCTTTTTCCTTAGGTTTTGTCTTTGGTGTTGAACGTAAAAGTTGTAGGGAATATTTTAATATAAATCATCACCAAAAATCATAATCAAATTCCAAGTCTAAGTACCTCAAGATGCTGCGGTACTTTAAATTTTAATGATTGGGAGAGAGTAATAAATGGTTAACTTAAATCTTTAAACAAGTAAATGATTAGGCTAGTGCGTAGTACCCCTTAAACCTAAAAAGAAAGTAACCATAGTCTCTAAAATCAAGAAAACATTCAATGGTCAGAATCGTTTTAGTACTGCACATTCTAAGAGGGGTAGAACTCTGTGTTGACGGTTAAGTCATGTTTGCGTGCTAGGCATGGAAGTTTTGTTACTCGAGGAGCAAGCATAGCTCTTTGACAAAGGCTCGGTTCGTATGCATATAAAATAAGATGAGAATGCTTAGCCATTATCTTGAACTTGATTTTATGTAAATGAAGCATGAAAATACTTTGAAGCGTATGCTTTGAATTATGACCTGTTTGACGATCGCATGAACTAGTTGTTTTTAAAAGCCATTATATTTTTAATTCAAGTGTGCTATCCATGATATTTTTAGCTAGCATGATGTTACTATGAAAGTATGGTTAATGTTGTGTGGTTGTTCCAAAGTGCCAAGTTACAAGGGTTTTTGGCCCTTTTATATCCCTTTATGAGAGAGGTTACCCAACTATGGGTTTTTTATTTGTCCCTTTAGGGGAGGTTTCCCATTAAGCGGGGGTTTTTGCCTTAAAGGCGTTGCGGGCTAAGTCCTGAACAACACATACTACTCGTGCTTGGTGGAGAGTGGCCCTCATTCCATCACGTTGCTATCGGTGCATTGAGAATTGAGGTTACGGTACCGTCGAAATTCCTGATCGTGAGGTTGACGACTATTTGGACATTGTTGGGGTTTAAGTCTAGATTTGAGAAAGTGGTCAGGCATTTTAAATTTATGGGGATTGAGCCAGGAACATATTTCTGTTTTCAATACTGAAAAAATTCTGTATAATCTGTGATGTTTTCATGTTCATGCAAATGCATCAGTTTCTATAATTTCATGAAAAATGTGATGAACTATTTTTAGAAAGAGTTTTCAATTATCCTTACCTAAGTAACTATCTTTTCTATTCATGATAATGCTAAGTGTGCTCTCCTATTACCTCTATGGTTGCAGATACCAGGAACGGCTAAGAGTTGGTCCACCACAGGCATCATCGAGTAGTTTTGGTTCTGGTGTTGAAAATCATTTTGGCCAGTCTTTCTTTTATTTAGTTTTAGTGTTGGCAAAGCTTCATGTATAAGATTTGAAGGTTTTTGACCTTTTAGAAGTAATGTATGCCTTGGGATGGTGAATCCCTAGTGACTCATGTTTACCTCTTTTGATATTAAGATATTTGTGATTGTTTAAGTTTACTCCTTGTCTATCTCTTGGGCTGCCGGTCTGCGGCAAAATCTTTTGCCTTTTGTAGGTATGGTGCCTTACGGGAGCAGGGTATTACATCTTTAATCGATTCAGCCATTTCTAGTGCTTCGAGCACTGCCACTACGAGTGGGTTGCCCGTGGATTTCTACTATATATGTTTGGTACCTCATTCTTGAACAAGGAGAACACCGTTCATCTTCATTATCTGGGTGCCCTGGCTCGCCATGACCTGGTTGCTTCATTTGACTGGATAGGAGCTGCTCTCGCTACTCTCTATGGCTTTATGCGGATTTTGACCCAATTCCCCTAGGAGCTCAGCATAAGGGGATACTAGATGGTTTGGGAGATATGCTTTAGTTTCTGCACATTTTGTTTCATTTTATTATTTGTTACCATTATCTGCTTGCTGACATCTTGTATTTACAACTGTGAACCTATGAGTTCCTCAGGCTTCACATCCCGACGAACTCTTTAGCAGACCCTCTAGTCATTCCCCGCGTGGCTCAGTGGTCATGAGGCCTGAAGGGGAAGAAGGCTTGGGGAAGGATATTGACTTGTTCCGGGCATCAGGCATCATTGGACCAACTGACCCCCGACCAGGTATCACTTTTATTATTTACTGCACTATTCATTGCTCTTTGCGTCGTACTATTCACTGCACAGCACTGATCATTTCTGTTCTTTGTTCTGCACACTGATCACTGTATCTTGCACACTGGTTATCAAACTATACTGTATTCATTGCTCACTATTTACTGATTGTTTTGCACTGTACTTTGAATTGATGCAGGTCCACTAGGATGTCTAGCGGCGAGTGGAGGATCGGGCCAGCGCAGATCTGATGCGCAGCCGAGACCTTACCTCGAGGCAGATCCTGCTAGAGGGTCCATTCGGTTGGGAGTACTACATCGGTGAGCGAGTGGTCCGCCAGTCACTCGGCCTTGATCACTTCAGGATTCCGGTGGTCCCTCTAGTCTGCATGCATCAGACCGACCTCTTGGGCCGTGTCGACCTTCTCCTGGAGATGGTGGGGACTCACGCCTAAGATCTACTAGTGCCAGAGGGGGACTACACAGCTTAGGCCCAAGCACATTTTTTGGGACCACTAGGACCTGGCCCGGTTGCCCCTAGTGGCTGGATGAAGAGACGCACACCGGCGACTGCAGATCGTGCTGCTGCTGTTGCTGTTGTTGCTGCTGGAGTTGTTGCTATTGCTGGAGCTATTGTTCCTGATGCTGCTAGTGCCGCTAGAGGGATGAGGGGTCCAAAGACTCCATGGGAGATTCAGACAGTAGCATATGGTTACCCCTTTTCTCTGTTGGTTCCAGAGTTCTGCCAGGGTCAGTGTTTAGGGCTGAGCTCAGTCAGGTTTATCTTTGTCCTTTCTCCTTCCCTTTGGTTACTTTATTTGCTGGTTTAGTTTTCTTGAACTACCTAACTTCTTTGTACGAGTTAATCAGGCGCGGTTGGATCACCTGCTGCTGATTTTCACTTGTCAGGGAGCACTTGTGATAAATTGGTACGCATTTATTTTGTTGATCTTCGCTTTTAGTTCAATATTGTGGTGTGAAAAAGATTGGAGTATGAGTTTTGATAATATGGAGGTTCGTGAATGAATTAATGAGTTTTGGAATAATTTTAAGATCTAAAATAAGGATAAATTTTGATAACATGCTAATGGAAAAAGTTAAAATGAGGTCATGAGAAGGAGGTTGGAGATTGGGTTTTATTTTAAAAGAATTTGTTAAATTTCTAGTTCAGGGATCACCGCTTGAGCGGTGAAGGTCCACTGGAGTGGGCTATCGGAATCGGTTAGAAGGTTCGTGAGCCTTGGTGAACATTTGGAAAAAGTAAATAAAATATATACATGTGTTAGTCACGTGAAAAACCCAAACCATTCTTCTTCTTTTCATCTCCTTGAGGGAGAATCTTCCTCACCTCAAGAAACCCTAACCTTCCATTCTCAAATCTTGAAGATCGAGGCTTGATCAAGGGTGAGCAAGGTGAACAGCAAGGTGAAGATCAAGGAGATTGAAGATAAAGCTTTGGGAGAGAAAGAAAACCCAACATTCAAACCCTAGAAGAGAGATATGAAAAAAATCACAAGCTTTTGAGCCAATCCAAGGTAGGATTTAGATTATCTCACATGTCTTGTATAGATTTGGGTTGATATTTTGAGTATATGAGAAAAAAAATTGAGTCAATTGCATATTTAATTGATAAATTGGTAGGTCTATGTGTGATTTGAGTTGGATTTCATGTTCATTGGGGTTTTGAGAAATAATTCTAACCATAATCTTGAAGAATGGTTGTTCAAAAGAGATTTACAAGACTTAAATTCATTGTTTATGGGTTGAAAACATGGATTTGAAGCATTATTGTGAGAATTTTAGAGTTTTGGAGTTTGAAACTCAAAACAATGACAAATTTGGGGTTTTCTCAGGTGCTAGCGCACTTGAGCGAGGCCTTGTCCGCTTGAGCGCTCACATGGTAGAAAGTTGGGCACTCGAACGCCCGACGTCTGCTCGAGCAGATTGACTGCGTAGGGCTAACTTCTTTTAGTCATATTTCTCTCATCCGGACACCGAATTGGGTCATTTTTGTACTCAAATCGAAGTCCCAAAAGTCCTCTTTCCAACATGACTACTCTCACACGAAAATGCTTTTTTGCAGAAAATGTTATGATTCAAATAGTGAGGGTATGTCAAAATTTCTTAACTATTTTTCACGCATTTTTAGCCGAATGTTTTAGAAAAATTTATTTTCATTATTATTGGCCATTTTTACTAAATTTCTAGTCGCTTGAGCTAATGACACATCTATATATATATATATACATGATGGGTGTATACTTTTTAAAATGATGTGATCTTCTTGGTATCAACCTTGTGTTATGGGTACTTGATAACATTGTGATCCATGAGAAACTGTATAATGAAGGTTGCGATGCATGTGGTTTGGAAATTCACTAGAAAATTTAGGTTTCGAATCATAATGATGTATTATGGAAATAATTGGGAGATGAACTATTTCTGGGTTGGACTCCTGGTTTGTGAAAATAAAATTAATTAACCAATAATGAGCTGTACGGATTGATGTGGATTAAGTTGGGCTAGCGGCTCTGTAGTGGAAGACAGGAAACTTGCGCAAGATGGGGATCACATGCCCACGGGTTAGACCCCAAAATGTGGTGTTGTGTAGTGATGAGTTATAGAGCTATCTATTACTCAATGGCTTCGCGTTGCCTATTGGAAATTAATAGGGAGGGGTTTCTATAAGCTTCATCCGACACAGGTTCATTAGAAGGGATACAATTTTGTGAAAACCAGGAAATAAAATGAATAACTTATGGATGGAAAACAAACGGATAAATGGAGACTAACTTGTGTGCGTGGGTGTGTGTTAAAAAGCAATGATTTGGTAAAACGTGCATTTTTTTTTGGTTACATCCGTCACACCTCACAAATCATGCATTATATATGAGTTAATCTTTATCCTACGAGCTTCAGCTCATGTATATATGTCAAACAAATTTTAAGTTCCGAAGAGCGGGGTGACACCAATTATTTGGATGCATTTGGAAATGGAAAAGAGTGGGAGCCATAATTTATTTGTTTTTGTTGTACATAAAACTAATGAAAGTGATAGTTAATGTTGAATGTATGCTATCTAAAACCTATGTGGTAAACTTGGGAATGTAATTTTGGAACTTGGATCGTTTTGTTAAATCATTTGAATGTTATATGCAATATTCTCTTACGTCTTAGAGTATTACCTGTTGATATAGTTTATGTATAGCATGTTTTGGGGTTAGTTCACAGACCCGGGTTTGGGTCGTGACAGAATGGTATCAGAGCTCTAGGTTCGGACACCTAGGGGACGTGGGAAGTGAGGATGACCTTTGTATGAGAATTGTTTGATGGTCATTAGGCACCACTACACGGCATGGTTTGTGTGCTTGCATGGGATTGTGATTGTATTGTTTTGTGCATGCTATGTGTTTAAATGAGTATGGAGGTTGAGTCTTAGGGTGATGTGGCTTGCCATTTGGCATCCGATCAACTACTTTGGGATTCGAAATAGAAAAGCGTTTGGCCGACGTTCTTTCTATGAGAAATCTGAATTAGTTGCTTGAATTGTCGCGTTACTTAGGGGCATTCCCTTGCTATGTGTTTATGTGTTAGTGTGATTAAGTTTGAGTAGGGTTAGCCCTGTTTGCACTTAAAATTGAATCTATTCGAGACGGGAGTGTCGATTTGTTTACAAATTATGTATTAACGATAGTTTTCTTTTCGTATAGTGATGCCTCCTAGGCAAGAAAGAGGTATAGGTCGCGGTCGTGGCCGGGGGGCGGGAGAGCGCTAGTTCTTGAAGAAGGAGATATCAACGCCCCACAGGAACCAGTTGGGGGTGTAGAAGTGAATCAAAAGATACTAAATACTTTGAGGACTTTGGTTGGGGCTGGGACTAACGAAGGGAGAGCACGGGAAACTGACGCAAGGGCTGCATTGATGATGAGAGAATTTCAACGTTTGAACCCTCCTACTTATGATGGCGAACCTGAACCTCGAATGGCGACAGAATGGTTAAAGGTAGTCACCCAGATCTTAGATACTTTGTAGATAGTACAAGATGATCTTAGGGTTGGTTTCGCTACCTTTCAACTCCGGGAAGAGGCAAATGATTGGTGGGAGTTTGCTAAGGCGACAATGGACTGTACATGGGCCGCGTTTATGGTGGTATTTCTGGAAAAATATTTCCCTGAGTCTATTCTAGATACGTATAGAGAGGAATTTCTATCGTTGATACAAGAAAATATGTCTGTTTTGCAATATGAATCAAAGTTCACAAGCTTATCAAAGTTTGCGCCAGAAATGGTGTCAACAGAGGAATTGAAGGCTAGGAGGTTCGAAAGGGGTTTACGACCCGCTATCCAAGAGAAAGTGGTAGAGTTTCAATTTAGGGTTTTCTCGGAAGTAGTTGAGACGGCCATGGTAATAGAAAGTGCTATGGCAGACAATCGGAGGATCATAGAAAAGAGGCAACTATCGGTGGCTAGAACAACACAATATGAGGGACAACCTTATAAGAAGGAAAGATTAGCACATGGTAATACTAGTTCGGCACTGCATAAATCTTATCAGACCCAACGCTCTGTACCCACCCCATCTGTGGCCTCGACGGCATGTCTAGAATGAAGGGAAGTTGCGTGTTTTGTTTGTGGGCAGCCAAGACACCAGGCTAGAGAATGCTCGCAAAGGAAGCAAGCACCAAGGCAACAACAGAACTCAACACAAGGATAAGCTTCGAAGAGGGGACCTATCAGATGTTTTCAGTGTGGTCAAGAGGGGCATGTTAGACGTGAATGTCCGCAAGGAAGAGCTAATCGAGAAGCATCTACTACACTACCGACTCAGCGGTAGATATACGACCAACCAACTCGACAGATCGGGGCACAAATAGTTCAGGCAACCAGGGAGGCTTCTTCGGTATAATCTGTACGTCAACCTTTGGGTAGAAGACGGGGACAGACATTTGGAACCCAAGAAAGGATCTATGCCATAGCAGAAACTGGTACTTGATCAAATCTTGAGCTACTCAAGACTACAACCAGTACCCTAATGATACGAGATACATTGTTAGTTTTCAATTCTTGAGCTCGTGTATTATTTGATGCTGGTGCATCACGTTCATTTATCTCTTCTTCATTCGTATCTGCTTTGGGTTTACTTGTTAGGATGTCAGACGTTGTTGTAAATATCAAAACACCCATCGGTGACAGTACAACATTAAGGTTTGTATGTAGAAGGTGCGAAGTAGTAATAGTTGATCACCATCTCGTGTTCGACTTTATTGTGCTGGAGATGTCAGGGTTTGACATTATTCTTGGAATGGACTGGTTAACTACATTTCGTGCGTTTATTGACTGTGATTGATGAACAATTTTCTTGTATACTCCAGAAGGAGATTCTTTCTTTTACATGGGGGATAAAGATGATAAGATGACACCTCGACCTTGTGACATTAACCATTTAACTATTGTGCATAAGATTCTATCCACCCTTTTGACTAAGGATGATCCTTTCGTACGAGGAGAGCTTCTACCGGTGGTGAGTGAGTTTAGTGACATTTGTCCGTAAGAATTGTTTGAACTACCGCCATTTAGAGAAGTTGACTTTTCAATTGAACCTATCCCAGGGACTTTCCAATATTGGTGCCATCCTATCATTTCGCTCTAGCGGAGTTGAGAGAACTGAAGATTCAATTGCAGGACTTGTTAGGCAAGGGCTTCATTCGCCCTAGTGTCTCGCCATGGGGAGCACCGGCATTGTTTGCTAAAAGAAAGACGGCTCGTTGCGATTATGTATTGATTATCGAAAGTTAAATCAAGTTACGGTAAAGAAGAAGTATCCGATGTCCAGGATTGATGATCTGTTTGACTAATTGAAGGGCTTTACATGTTTTTTGAAGATCGATTTAAGATCGGGTTATTATCAATTACGGGTCTGGGAGGATGACATACCTAAGACCGTTTTTCGTACTCGTTACGGACACTTTGAATTTTTGGTGATGCCCTTTGATTTAACGAATGCCCCCACAACTTTCATGGATTTGATGAATCAAATTTTTCAGCCTTACTTGGATCAGTTTGTAGTAGTTTTTGTTCATGACATTTTGATTTATTGTCCAACTCGAGAAGTCCGTAAAGTGCATTTACCTGTGGTGCTTCAACTCTTAAGAAAACACAAGCGTTATGCTAAATATGAGAAATGGGAATTTTTGTTGCCCAAAGTATAATTTTTGGGACATGTTGTGTCGAAAGACGGAGTAACTGTTGATCTATCTAAAGTAGAGGCCGTGCAAGATTGGAAAAGACCACAAAGTGTGTTTGATATCAGAGGATTCCTAGGCCTTGCAGGGTATTATCGTCGTTTTGTAAAAGATTTCTCCCGTTTAGCGTCACCCTTGACACAAATTTACATGGAACGATGCTTGTGAAGACGCTTTCTAAGAATTAAAGAATCGACTAACTAGTGCTCCGATATTGATCATACTCGAAAGAGGTCTTGGTTATGAAGTATATTGTGGCGCGTCTCATGAAGGGTTAGGGTGTGTTCTGATGCAATAGGGCAAAGTTGTGGCATATGAATCATGGCAACTGAAAACGCATGAAAGGAACAACCCAACACATGATTTAGAATTAGTAGCAGTTGTTTTAGAGTTAAAGATGTGGAGGCATTACCTTTATGGAGAACGATTTGAAGTTTTCTCTAACCATAAGAGTCTCAAATACCTATTATCGCAGAAGGATTTAAATTTGAGACAGAAGAGATGGATGGAATACTTGGACGATTATGATTTTAGTTTGCAATATCACCCGAGCAAGGCGAACATTGTCGCAGATGCCCTCAGTCGAAAGTCTTTGAAGTCTTTAGCCCAGATCGCTATACGGGAATGGAAAATGTTGGAAGAGGTGGGAGAATTGGACTTTAATCTTATTGGGGACAAAGATCGTGTTACTTTATCCGCTATGGTCTCTCAACCTATGTTGATACATTGTGTCATGGAGGCCCAACAATTCGATGAAGAGGCACTAATGTATGGGGAACATGCCACCAACAAGGAAAATGCTGAAAGATGCACCAATTTACCGAACCAAGGCTTGCGATTTATGGTAAGACTGCTTGTACCTGAGGTTTGTCGTGATGAAGTGCTATGAGATTTTCACCACTGTCGACTTGTAGTGCATCCAAGAACTACAAATCTATATCATGATCTTCTATGGAAATTTTAGTGGAAATGTATGAAGAGGGATGTGGCTTTGTTTGTCGCTAAGTGTCTCATATGTCAACAAGTGAAGGCAGAACATCAACGACTTGCAGGCATGCTTCAACCATTACCAGTTTCAGAATGGAAATGGGAACACGTGATGATGAACTTTGTTTCAGGCCTTCCTCGATCACCGAACGGACGCGGCGCGATATGCGATTAAGTAATCGTGGATCGATTAACAAAGTCTGCATATTTTCTACCAATGCGCACAATTGACTTCGTGGATATGCTGGGAAGACTCTATGTTCAAGAGATTGTACAATTACATGGCGTACCCATATCAATAGTATCGGATAGAGACCCCCGATTTATCACACGATTTTGGTAGGGCTTGCAGGCAGCTTTGGGAACCAGTTTACTCTTTATTACGACATTTAATCCTCAAACCAATGGTCAGTCCGAGCGTATGATTCAAATTTTGGAAGATATATTACGAGCTTGTGTGTTGGATTTTGGCGGTTCATGGGAAGATCACCTACCCCTAGTTGAGTTTGCATACAACAACAGTTACCAAGCAAGTATCGAGATGGCCCTGTGTGAAGCCTTGTATGGAAGACCACGTAGATCTCTATTGTATTGGACCGAAGTTAGAGAAGCCTCATTGCTAGGTCCCGAATTAGTGAAGGAAACAACCGAAAAGATTGCCACAATTCGAAAGCATTTGATCGCAACTCTGAGTTGCCAAGAAAGTTATACAGATAGACGGGGACGGCCATTATCGTCTGAAGTAGGGGATTTTGTATTTCTAAAAGCGTCATCGAAGAAAGGCTTGGTAAGGTTTGGCAAAGGCGGAAAGTTGTCACAACGGTTCATAGGACCTTTCGAAATACTTGAACAAATTGGGAAGCAGCGTATCCACTGGCTTTGCCACCGCAACTTTCATCTATACACGATGTTTTTCTTGTGTCGATATTATGAAAATATGAGGCCGACTCATCTCACGTGATAGACTTGTCAAGAGTGTGACTACAAGAAGATGTTTTTTATGAAGAACTACCGATGAAGATTCTGGATACCTGGCAACAAGTCATACGAGGTAAGACTTTATCCTATGTGAAGGTTTATGGTGACATCTTGGTGTGTAAGAAGCAACTTGGGAGAAAGAGCCAGATATCCAGACCAAATATCCCGAGCTTTTTGAGTCATAAGGAGGATCGAATTTCAGGGACGAAATTCCTAAGAGGGGAAGGTTGTGATAACCCGGTACGTATTTATTTTGTTGATCTTCGCTTTTAGTTCAATATTGTGGTGTGACAAAAATTGGAGTATGAGTTTTAATAATATGGAGGTTTGTGAACGAATTAATGAGTTTTTGAATAATTTTAAAAACTAAAATAACGATAAATTTTGATAACATGCTAATGGAAAAAGGTTAAAATGAGATCATGAGAATGAGGTTGGAGATTGGGTTTTATTTTAAAGGAATATGTTAAATTTTTGGTTCAGGGATCACTGCTCGAGCGGGCTATCGAAATCGATTTGAAGGTTCGAGAGCCTTGGGGAACATTTGGAAAAAATAAATAAAATATATACGTGTGTTAGTCATGTTAGAAACCCAAACCATTCTTCATCTCTTCTCTCTCTCTCTTCTTTTTCTCTCCTTTAGGGAGAATCTTCTCCACCTCAAGAAACCCTAACCTTACATTCTCAAATCTTCAAGATCGAGGCTTGATCAAGGGTGAGCAAGGTGAAGATCAAGCTTTGGAGCAAGAAGATTGAAGATAAAGCTTTGGGAGAGCAAGAAAACCCAACATCCAAACCCTAGGAGAGTGATTTGAAGAAAATCACAAGTTTTTGAGTCAATCCAAGGTAGGATTTAGAATATCTCACATGTCTTGTATAGATTTGGGTGATATTTTGAGTAAATGAGTACAAAATTGAGTCAATTGCATATTTAATTGATAAATTGGTAGGTCTATGTGTGATTTGAGTTGGATTTCATGTCCACGAGGGTTTTGAGAAATAATTCTTACCAAAATATTGAAGAATGGTTGTTGAAAGGAGATTTAGAAGACTTAAATTCATTGTTTATGGGTTGAAACCATGGATTCGAAGCATTACTGTGAGTATTTGAGAGTTTTGAGTTTGAAACTCAAAACAAGGACAAATATGGGGTTTTCTCGGGTGTTAGCGCGCTCAAGCGGGTCCCTGTCCACTCGAGTGCTCACATGGCAGAAGGTTGGCCACTCGAGCGCCTGACGTCTGCTCGAACGACCTGACTGTGCATGGCTAACTTCTTTTGGTCATATCTCCCTCATTCGGACTCCGAATTGGGTCATTATTGTACTCAAATCGAAGCCCCAGAAGTTCTCTTTCCAACAAGACTACTCTCACAAAAAAAATTCTTTTTCTCAAAAAGGTTATGATTAAAATAGTGAGGATATATCAAAAAATTTTAACTATTTTCCACCCGTTTTTAGCCGAATGTTTTAGAAAACGTTATTTTCATTATTATTGGCTTTTTTACTAAATTCCTAGTCCCTTGAGCTAACGACACATCTATATATATATATATATATATATATATCTAAATTGAGTTGGGATGCATCAATTGGACCTATTGATTGGGTTTTCTTTTACAATAAAAGTGGGTTTCAAATTAATACATATATATATATATATATATATATATATATATACATGATGGGTGTATACCTTTTAAAATGATGTAATCTTCTTGGTATCAACCTTGTCTTATGGGTACTTAATAATATTGTGATCTATGAGAAACTGTATAATGAAGGTTGTGATGCATGTGGTTTGGAAATTCACTAGAAAATTTAGGTTTGGAATCATAATGATGTATTATGGCAATGATTGGAAGAGGAACCGTTTGTGTGTTGGACTCCCAGATTGTGAAAATAAATTTAATTAACCAATAATGAACCGTACGAATTGATGTGGATTAAGTTAGGCTAGGCTCCGCGGTTAAAGACCATAAACTTACGTAAGATGGGGACCGTATGCCCACGGGTTAGCCCTCGAAATTTGGTGTTGTGTCGTGGTGAGTTATAGAGCTATCTATTACCCAATGGCTTCACGTAGCCTATTAGAAATTAATAGGGAGGGGTTTCTTCAAGCTGCACTCGATAGCGGTTCATTAGAAGGGATACGATTTTGTAAAAATCGGGAAATAAAATGAATAACTTATGGATGGAAAACAAATGGATAAATGGAGACTAACTTGTGTGCGTGGGTTTGTGTTAAAAAGCAATGATTTGGTAAAACGTGCATTTTTATTTTGGTTACATCCATCACACCTCATAAATCATGCATTATATGTGAGTTAATCTTTATCCTACGTGTAAGGACCCGGTACAGACCCTACTTCTAGCTAGCCGGTTGATAACGACCCATGTAAAGACCCAGCCCACAAACCCTGAGTGTTAGTGAAGGATAATCCACAAGGCTATAGAACTCGGAAGAGATTCAAAACCTTAACTCGGATCGAAAACCCTAATTCGGTCTGGAAACCCCAAAAAGGTCCAAAACTCAAGAAACAAAACCTAAGCACCCGGAGAGTCTCCTAACATTCTAAATGAAGTAAATATCAAGAAATAATGAGTTAAAAATCAAAAATTCTGATAAATATGGTAAATGATTGTTTTACCCCTAATACAGCAAAAAGTCTTAAAAATTTAAATTTTGACACATAGATATCCTAAATCAAGGATTTAAGTATAATTAATTAGTAAAAAACAAAATAACATCAAAAATACCAAAAATACCCCTTAGTGGCCAACCACCTTGGGAAGTGTGCCAAAAAGTGACATTTTACTTTCTTTATAGCTTAAAATGATAAAAAAATGTATTAAATTAAGCATTATGATGATCCAATACTTGTTGAACAAGTAATATACATAATAATATAGAGTTATAGGTCAACAAAAGTAAATAAATTATTATTGAAGTTCATACACAATAAAATAAGTCAAAAAGTCATATATTGTCAAAATAGCTTAATTTGACTTAAAAGAGTACATCTATTTAATCAATTGCTATAGAAACTATGATAATAGATGAAAATACTATATTTCTCAAAAATATATTAAAATAATCATTCTCAGTAGAAAAAGACACCAAAAATATACATCAAATTAACTTTTAATGCATTTTATTGCATAATAGGGACACAAAAATCGAGAAAAATCCTTTGATTGATGGAGGATCAGATTTTTTTCTCCTAAACTGAACCCTAGCTACATTTAGCTTCACCATATCTGAATTTAGCCCACAAAAATATTAAATTAACTCAAATCAAACTCAAGTCACATTTATGAAAATGAAGAAAAATGACCCTTTTTGGTACTTTTTGTCTCCCACATGTCCCCTAACCTTGCCTATATAAAGAGAGCCAAACAACATCTTCTCCATATGTTATTTTCGGCCAAGAGAGGGGGAGGAACCAGAAACACTTTGATCTTCAGAGTTAATGTGAGTTTGAGAAAAGAAAAGGAAGGAAAAGGAAGAAACTGATGAGATTTTCGAAAGCTAAGTCCAAATCAACTCTCCACCCTTCTTTGATCTCTCAAAATAAGTAAGTAAAATCTCTAAACCTTGTGTCTAAGATGCCTCAAAATATCCCCCAACACATCCCTTTAAAATTCCAAGAACCAAGAACCAAAATCAAATCGAAAATGCGTCATAGTTGAAAATTAGGAGTTGTTATGTTTATGAATGAGATGAGATGTTATTGTGTATTGTTATGTTTGACTTTGATGACGTTTAAGTGTGCTGGAACCTTGATATTAAAGTCTAAAACACAAGCATGCAAGGAAATGGAACAAAAACTTGACATGACATAAGTAGAAGACTTGAACCCTAAGAGGCGTAATTTTTGAGAACTTTGTTGCTTCTGCCATGAGATTTGAAATGCCGTAACTCGATGTAGAAAATTGATCTAAGTATGTTCTTTATGTCCAAAATCGGCTCTGTTGAGTTTTGGAGGCTGATAGAACCTACTTTTTAAAATAGCCAAAAAGTCTAACTTATTTCAAATAACTACCCTTAACTGTAAACATGAAACATGTAGGGGACTTGTTGAACTATAACATACAAAAAAACGGGCTAATTTGGACTTGATATGATACCCTACAACTGAGACCAACAGAAGCATATTTTTGGTAAAATCTTAAAAAATGTGCTGAACCGTTTTTGTTTAGGATGTTTTGTTCACCTCTTTGCCTTAAGTTTTGGCCTTTGTGTTAAACATGAGAGTTGTAGAAAATATTTTTATCTCAATGGTGTATAAAAATCATAGCTTGATTCCATATCTAGATACCCCAAAACCTTGTCACCCCTTTTAATTTAATATTTGACTTTTGGCCTTAAAATTTGTTAAGTGTATGTTTGAGTACCCTTCTCTGTGGGACTTGAGTTTTTGTATGATGATTAATTTGAATTAGTTGATTAATGTTTCTAAGTGAATGTATTATTATTTAGATTCCATGCTATCATATTGAATCATATCATGAGAATTGTAGCTTGTGCTTCACATACTTGTACCTTACGCTTTGCGCGCTGTACCATGAATCTTGCCATGTTAATGCCATGCTATAAATTGTTACACTTGAGATCAATGGTACACATTATGAGCATTGTCATTTGCATCCTGGCATGTTGGAGTTCATCTGTGTAAACCATTGCTGGGATGGGCTGTGCTGAGATTATCGTTCTTGATTCTAAGTTTAGGGCGTCCATGGTTGCCATTTTCGAAAATGTTTTGATTTATACACCCTGGGTGCGTCCCCGGTGTTTAAAATGATTGGGGCTTGTACACCTTAGGTGTATTCCTGGTGTTTGAAATGGTTTATGGATATTGCTGGGCACCATGGGTTCGTCGCTAGCATTCTGGTTTGATGATTTAGACTTTGGATTGATGCCAAATGAGCATTCTTGTTCTTATGGTGGGTTTTATGTGCATATAATTTTGGCCAAGATTTGGAATAAGGATGTTATTGGCCACCTCACACCGTTTCCATTGAGTAAAACAGTTGTGGCATGACGCTTGGTGAAGTGGTTACTATTCGCAACGATGCGAGAATAGGTTTTGTGATCAAAATCCCATCAAGTCTACTCTGGTGATTCTTGGTGTAGAATCCCTATTATAATCTAGGTGCATGTTGGAATGGGCATCTGCATTTCATACATGACATCTCATATGCGTATGTTTATTGACTTATCAGCTATCTTATCATAAATTTATCCATCTTCTTGATTATAAACTGTACTGGGTGTTAAATGGTATATGTTGTGGTGAGTTTTGTGTCGCGAGATTAGTTAGAAGGTTAGAGTATTTTGCTTCTGGGCCTTGGCTCATGGCATTCGTGCCACAGGTGAGGAAGAGTTCTTAGAGGAAGTCATCCTAGAGGAAGAAGAAGAGTTTGAAGAATATGATGAGTTCCAAGAGCACGTGGATCCCGCTGATGCATTCTGAAGAGTCGAGACCCCTACTTTTGTTCTTATATTCATTTTTTCCCGTACCTAGTGTAATTTTTGACAATTTTTGGTGAACCTGTAATAGTTATATAATTTCGTTTGGTTCATAAACTGTTTGTGATGTAATAACTAACGTCTGTAAATATGAATGAATGACTAGAATATTTTTTTATTTATATTTATGTATGTCCCGACGTTCCCGGAGGATGGGGCGTCACACTACGACCTTCGGCTCATGTATATATGTGAAACAAATTTTAGGTTCCAAAGAGCGGGGTGACACCAAAGCTATGGATGCTTTTGGAAAGGGCAAAGAGTGGGAGCTACAATTTCTTTTTTTTTTGTAGTACATAAAACTAATGAAAGTGATAGTTAATGTTGAATGTATGTTATCTCAAACCTCTGTGGTAAACCTGGGAATGTAATTTTGCAACATGGATTGTTTTGTTAAATCATTTGAATGTTATATGCATTATTCTCCTACGTTTTAGAGTATTACCTGTGGATATTGTTGATGTATAGCATGTTTTGGGGTTAGTTCACTGACCCGGGTTTGGGTCGTGGCAGAATGGTATCAGAGCTCTAGGTTCGGATACCTAAGAGTCCTGAATAGTGAGGATGACCTTTATATGAGAATTGTTTGATGATCATTAGGCACCACTACATGGCATGGTTTGTGTGCTTGCATGGGAATGTGGTTGTATTGCTTTGCGCATGCTATGTGTTTATATGAGCATGGAGGTTGAGTCTTGGGGTGATGTGGCTTGCCATTTGGCATTCGCTCAACTACTTTGGGGTTCGAAATAGAAAAACGTTTGCTTGACGTTCTTTCTATGAGAAATCTGAATTAGTTGCTCGGATACTCGTGTTACTTCGGGGCTATACCTCGGTATGTGTTTGTGTTAATGTGATTAAGTTTGAGTAGGGTTAGCCCTGTTTGCGCTTAAAATTGAATCTATTCAGGAAAGGAGTGTTGATTTGTTTACGAATTATGTATTAACGATTGTTTTCTTTTCGTATAGTGATGCCTCCTAGGAAACAAAGAGGTAGTGGTCGCGGTCGCAGCCGGGGGCGTGGGAGAGCGCCAGTTCCTGAAGGAGATATCAACACCCCGCAGGAACCAATTGGGGGTGCAAAAGTGAGTCAACATATACTGAATGCTTTGAGGACTTTAGTTAGGGCTGGGGCTAACCAAGGGGGAGCACGAGATATTGACGCAAGAGCTGCAATGACGATGAGAGAATTTTAACTTTTGAACCCACCTACTTATGCTGGGGAACCAGAACCTTGAATGGCGACATAATGGTTAAAGGTAGTCACTTAGATACTTTGCAGATAGTGCAAGATGATCTTAGGGTTGGTTTCGCTACCTTTCAACTCTGGGAAGAGGCAAATGGTTGGTGGGAGTTTTCTGAGACGACAATGGACGGTACATGGGCTGCGTTTACGGTGGTATTCTTGGAAAAATATTTTCCTATGTCTATTTGAGATACGTATAGAGAGGAATTTCTATCGTTGATACAAGGAAATATGTCCATTTTGCAATATGAATCAAAGTTCACAATCTTATCAAAGTTTGCGCCAAAAATGGTGTCAACGGAGGAATTGAAGGCTAAGAGGTTCAAAATGGGTTTACGGGCCTCTTTCTGAGAGACAGTGGTAGGGTTTCAATTGAAGGATTTCTCGGAAGTAGTTGAGATGGCCATGGTAATAGAAAGTGCTATGGCAAACAATCGCAGGATCATGGAAAAGAGGCAACTATCGGTGGCTATAACAACACAATCTGAGGGACGACCTTATAAGAAGCAAAGACCGAAACAGGGCAATATTAGTTCGGCGCCACAAAAATTTTATCAGACCCAACGCTCCGCAGCCACCCCATCTATGGCCTTGATGGCACATCTGGAGCGAAGGGAAGTTGCGTCTTTTGTTTGTGGGCAGCCAGGACACCGGGCTAGAGAATGTTTGCAAAGGAAGCAAGCACCAAGGCAATAACAGAACTCGACACAAGAACAACCTCAGAAGAGGGGACCTATCAGATGTTTTCAATGTGGTCAAAAGGGGCATGTTAGACGTGAAAGTCCATAAGGAAGAACTAGTTGAGAAACATCTACTATACAACATACTCAGTGGCAGATATACGACCAACCAACTCGACAGACCAGGACGTAGATAGTTCAGGCTCCTAGGGAGGCTTCTTCGGTACAATCTGTATGTCAACCTTTGGGTAGAGGATGGGGACAGACATTTTGAATCCAAGGAAGAATCTATGCCGCAGCAGAAACTGGTACTTCGTCAAATCTTGAGCTATGCGAGACTACCACTAGTACCCCAGTGATACAAGATACTTTGTTAGTTTTTTATTCTTGGGCTCATGTATTATTTGATACTGGTGCATCACGTTCATTTATCTCTTCTTCATTCGTATCTGCTTTGGGTTTACCTGTTGAGATGTCGGACATTGTTGTAAATATCGAAACACCCATCGGTGATAGTACAACATTAAGGTATGTATGTGTAGACACCCCAATTTGACCTCGTCTAATTTTAAGTGAATTCGATGATGAAAACAGGTGGAATGGTACTTTAGTTCATCCTCAGGAAGTGATCCAAGCTCGGTATTTGAACCCGAAACCTTCAAACCAGACAAATTTTGTCGAACCATCAAAACTTGCTATCCAAGTAAGGTGACCGCTATGTTCATTGTGGCGACCGCCAATAGAACCTCTTGAAAACCTTAGCCAAAAGTGGCGACCGCCAACTTGCATTGTGCCGACCGCCAAAAGAACCATTTGGAACCTTATTTCAACATAGCGACCGCCATGTCCAACCTGGCGACCGCCAACTCTAAATGGCCTGACGTGTTCCAAAACGTGGTAGTATCTCATTGGTTGATGAACTCTATAAATACCGTACCTCTGGTACGTTCTCAATGACATAATTTGAGTGGGAGAGTTAGTGAGAGAAGCACTGCTGAGTTGCCGAGCAATCCCGCGCTCCGACGCTGAAGCCCTGCTGAAATATCGAGATCTGAGCTTCCGACGTTTACATTACAACTCTAGCTTGGATCACCACCCGAGAATTGGACCATTGAGGCACATTCCTAACTTGAGGATTCCCCGATAATATAAGTATCTCGTTTGGATCCCTGATCTTTCTAACTCCATTTTCTCTCTTTTGGAATGACAGGGTTAACTTTCAATTTCAATTTGCATGCTTCTTTTGTTTACGTAATTAACCTCGTTTATTGTTTAAGTTTTCTTATGTAATTTGTTCAAGTTGCCTTATGTAATTTGTTCATTATTAATTTTCTCGCATTCACACTTAACACATTTGTTATTTTTTTTTTTTATTAATTTATTAAATAGAGCTAATATATTTTGACAATTGCAACTAATTAATATTGTTAATTGTTATAATAATGTACTTATATTTATGTGAATGTAGTAATCAATACTACATTTCAAATTTGAGTTAAATAATTGTATTTAATTTCTTTTATCATTTTAGTATTAATTTAATTTTTTTACTAGCATTTATTTTCATTTCTTTTTCTTTTCTTATAATATTAATGTCCTTTTTTTAAGCATTAGCTTAATGTTCTTTTCATTACTAGTACTTCTTTTGTCTCATTTTTTCTTTATTAGCTTAAAATGTTCAATTTAACATTCCTAATATTAGTATTCCTTTTCTTTTCTTTTAATGTTTCTTTTCTTCCTTTTAATTACTAGCTTTAGCTTTCTTATATTTTATTTTCTTTTATTTTCTTTTCTACCTTTTCTTTTCTTTTGGTATCTTTCTTTTTCTATTTAATGCTTACATTACTTTATTTCATAATATTAAATCCAAAAAAACCCACAAAAAGTCTTTTAAGTTTATCTTTAATTGTTAGTATAAATTTTCTCTTATTATAGTAATTTTCTTTTCTTTTCTTTATTTTTTTTGTTTCTTTTAAAAAGTATAAAATGTAAATGGTAACGTTTTTTATTTTTTAACATTTTGTTTATTATTTTAATTTTAGCATAATTTTATTCTTTTGAAAAAATTTTCTTTTCCTTTCAATCTTTAAACCTTCTTTCGTTATAAAATTCTTATTTTAAATTTCTTTATTAAGAAAGCTTTCTTTCAATATAGAATTTTATCTTTTATATAAATCTTTTTATTTTACATTTAACATTTTTCCTTTTCATGTTAATGCCAATCTAGTTTATTTTGATAACATGCATATTTTGGTTACTTTCTTGAAAATATTTTGTGTCTAAAGTAGTTTAGCTTATTTTGCAACATTTCATGTTTAGGTAGTTTTGACAATTTCTAGCATGTATTTATTATTTTATGCCTTCCATGATAGTTTAGGTTTTTTTTTATAATATTACATGGGGGTGTGTTTCATGTATCATTTAGTTAGAAATTACATGCCGTAAGACTTAGGAATTCATCCATTTATTTGTCCTAATTTGGAATGCTATATACATATGTTATGTATTTTTCATATTTGATTTTGGATGTTCTCTCTTTGCCTCTATTTTTTTTTTGCATGCATTTAAGAAATTATATTAAAGAACCAATAATGATTAGTAGAGGCCAACCTTATGGTTGGGCGAACAGGGTGCCTAACACCTTTCCTGATTTGTACGTTAACCCCCAAACCATCTTTCTCTAGTTAAACGTTTTAAATATCAGTAGTCATTTTTGTTTTTCTTAGTTTTTCTCAAAAAGTAAGTGGCGACTCCATTTTCATCAAAAAGAGGTTTACAAATTTTGGTTTTTAAGGTGTTAAAAATATTTTTCAAACATTTTTGAATTTTTTTATTTTTGAAACATTTTCTAAAACAATCCCAAAAATTCCAATGCCACAGTATTTTCTGGCAACTTCGCTGGGGACTGGTTTTCAAAATAAAATAAGAGGGTTAGACTTGAAAATATCATTGGTCCTTAATATGTATTTCTCATTTGAATTTTTGCATGCATATGCATTGTTCTCAACCCCCATGCCTGGTTGACCCGATGCCCTAAATATTTTTCCATTTCGGGGATTGTTGGGAAGACGGGCAACCCTTACTGAATGTACGCTATCATAGGTACAGTAAAAAAGTTCAGGCGTACTGTTTGACCACGTCTTGCACCACTCCAGGCATGGGAGGTATATACCCAGCTCTATTTAGAAGATACCCTGTACGATTGACCAAAACTGACCTTTTGCGTATAGTGACTTAGAGCTCTCCATTAGGTGCTGCTAACCCTAGTAGGATTATGTGTTTGCTTCATTGTATGTTTTGTTTGCGTATTGTCAGGGTTGTTTTGTTTGAGTTTAAGCTATTTTCTTTCTCGGGTTCGGCCCGACCTTTCATTTATCCCTTGATTATATCAGTTTTTCACCTTTGGGCTCTTACCTGGGCTTTGCTTTCACTATGTTTCGTTTTCATGCCATAGTTTTCCTCTCAGGATCATACCCGTGTTTTATTTTGTAGCCTCTAGGGTATTTTCTCTCTCTTTCAGGTTCTTTCCGGGTTGTTGGTTCCCTCTGCCTTTGTTTAGGCTCGTTTCCTTTCAATCCTTGTTATACCCGGGTGAGTTAGTCTGTTACCGTTATGCTGCCCGTTTTTCCACAGAATTCTAAGTCAAACCAGTCCTCTCAGCCTAGTTCTTTTTTCTGGCCGGAGTACTGCTCCTTTCTTCACCCGAGTTTAGTCAAGCCTGTTCAGTTGTTATGAGCCCTGCAAGAGCGTTCTTATAACTTCTGTGATTATCTGCCTATGGTTCGCTATTTTGGATATCTGGAATATTTTCTATTTGACATCAGAGTTCTTATCCAAAAAATGTTTGATACTAGCTATTCTACTTTTACAATCTACATTTTTTTGAGAGTTTACCATTGAGCCAGGAAGAGTACAATTAACACATGTTTGGAAGAGATCAAAATCAGGCAGACTTCATAGAGTATCTGAACAGCCAACTAAGTCAGCTGAAATGGCAGAGAATGAGGTGAATTTAACAGCTCTGATGAGAGAAATCACTGATATACAGAGAGCCGTGGAATAGTAGACCCAGGCTCAAGTTCAATGTCAGGCACAGATCCAGGCAATTCAGGCTCATTTTCCAGTACTGAATGAACAGCATGATGACCCGAATGGTAACGGGGAAGACTTTTAGGATGATAATTAGGTCCCTGATGGACCGCAAGTTGTTACACTACCACCACGGAACCCTCGTCAGGTGATAGTTGAGGAAGAAAATACTGTTCAGTCCAGAGAGTCTGTTGAGAAAGTAGAACGGATGGAGAAAGTCCTTAGAAAGGCTAAAGGGATCGAAGAGTACATGCTAGATGTGGGAGGACTATGTTTGTTCCCAGACGCAAAGCTACCAAAAAAGTTTAAAATGCCAGATATGGAGAAGTTCGACAGAACAGGAGATCCCCAAATTCATCTCCGAATATATGTTGGTACCTTATCGCCAATGGGAATTGATGACCAGTTGAAGGCCCAGCTCTTTCACCGATCTCTTTCTGGGTCAGCCCATAAATGGTTCCTCTCCTTCGATGTAGCAAAGACAAAACTTGGGAGGACATAGCTACGGCATTTGTCAGTCAGTATAATTACAATGTCCAACTAGACATAACTACCCGAGAGCTCGAAACAACTCGACAGGAGAATCGAGAGTCTTTTGTTGATTTCATGACCCGATGGACGGGTAAGGCCACCAAGATGGCAAATTGGCCCTCTAAAAAAGAGCAAGTGAGGATAGTAGTGGAGAATCTGCAGTCTCCACTAAAGCGGTATCTTATCACTCAACTGCTTTCTACCTTCGACAGTTGTTTGACGCTGGAGTACAGATTGAAGATGCCATTCAGTCTAGGGATATCGAGAAAACTGAACCAGGCCAGAAACCCAGGAAGACCTTCCCCATAAATCTTTCTTATATTTTCTTTTCTTTTCTTATCCTATTATTAGCTTTATCTTCCTTTTCTTTTGGTATCTTTCTTTTTCTATTTAATGCTTATATTACTTTCTTTCATAATATTAAACCCAAAAAAAATCACAAAAAGTCTTTTAAGTTTATCTTTAAATGTTAGTATAAATTTTCTCTTATTATAGTACTTTTTTTTTACTTTATTTTCTTTTGTTTCTTTTAAAAAGTATAAAATATAAATAGTAAGGTTTTCTTTTTTTTTAACATTTTCTAATTTTTTTAATTTTTGCATAATTTTCTTCTTTTGAAAAGTTTTTCTTTTCTTTTAAATCTTTAAACCTTCTTTCGTTATACAACCCTTATTTTAAATTTGTTTGTTCAGAAAGCTTTCTTTCAATATAGAATTTTCTCTTTTATATACATCTTTTTATTTTACATTTAGCATTTCTTTTTCATGTTAATGTCAATCTAGTTTATTTTGATAACATACATATTTTCGTTACTTTCTTGAAAATATTTTGTGTTTAAAGTAGTTTAACTTATTTTGCAACAATTCATATGTAGGTGGTTTTTGCAATTTCTAGTATGTTTTTATTATTTTATGCATTCTATGATAATTTAGGTTATTTTTATAATATTGCATGCGGGTGTGTTCCATGTATCCTTTAGTTAGAAATTGCATGCCATAAGATTTAGGAATTCATCCCTTTATTTTTCCTAATTTGGAGTATGTACATATGTTATGTATTTTTTATATTTAATTTTAGATGTTTTCTCTGTCTCTATTTTCTTTATTTGCATGTATCTGAGAAATTCTATTAAAGAACCAATGACGATTAGTAGAGGCCAATCTTATAGTTGGGCGAACGGAGAGCCTAACACATTCTCCGATTCAAACCTTAGCCCCCAAACCTTCTTTTTCTGGTTAAACATTTTAAAGATCAGTAGCCATTTTTATTTTTCTTAGTTTTTCTCAAAAACTAAGTGGCGACTCCATTTTCATCAAAAAGGGATTTTCAAATTTTCATTTTCAAGATGTTAAAAATATTTTTTAAATATATTTGAATTCCCCTATTTTTGAAACGTTTTCTAAAACAACCCCCAAAATCCCAATGCCACAGTATGTAGAAGGTGCGAAGTAGTAATAGCCGATCGCCATCTCATGTTCGACTTTATTGTGCGAAAGATGTCGGGGTTTGATATTATTCTTGGAATGGACTGGTTAACTACATTTCGTGCGTTTAGTGACTTTGATCAACGAAGGATTTTCTTGTATACTCCAGAAGGAGATTCTTTCTTTTACATGGGGGATAAAGATGATAAGATGACACCTCGATCCGGTGACGTGAACCATTTAACTAATGTGCATACGATTCTATCCACCCTTTTGACTAAGGCTTATCCTTCCGTACGAGGAGAGCTTCCATCGGTGGTGAGCGACTTTGGTGACATTTTTTCGAAATAATTATTTGAACAACCGCCACATAGAGAAGTTAAATTTTCAATTGAACTTATCCCAGGGACTGTTCCAATATTGGTGCCATCCTATCGTTTTGCTCCAGTGGAGTTGAGAGAACTAAAGATCCATTTGCAGGACTTGTTGGAGAAGGGCTTCATTCACCCTGGTGTCTCGTCATGGGGAGCGCCGACATTGTTTGCTAAAAAGAAAGATGGCTCGTTGCGATTATGTATTGATTATCGAAAGTTAAATCAAGTTACGGTAAAGAATAAGTATTCGATGCCCAAGATTGATGATCTATTTGACCAATTGAAGGGCTCTGCATATTTTTCGAAGATCGATTTAAGATTGGGTTATTATCAATTAAGGGTCTGGGAGGATGACATACCTAAGTCCGCTTTTCGTACCCGTTACGGACACTATGAATTTTTGGTGATGCCCTTTGGTTTAACGAATGCCCCCGCAACTTTCGTGGACTTGATGAATCAAATTTTTCGGCCTTACTTGGATCAGTTTGTAGTACTTTTTGTTGATGACATTTTAATTTATTCTCCAACCTGAGAAGTCAATGAAGAGCATTTACGTGTGCCGCTTCAGCTCTTAAGAGAACACAAGCTTTTATGCTAAAATGAGAAATGTTAATTTTGGTTGCCCACAAAGTAAATGTGAATTTTGAAACATGTTGTATTGAAAGACAGAGTAAATGTTGATCCATCTAAAGTAGAGGCCGTGCAAGATTGGAAAAGACCACAAAGTGTGTTTGATATCAGAAGTTTCTTAGGCCTTACAGGGTATTATCGTCGTTTTGTAAAAGATTTCTCCCATTTATCGTCGCCCTTGACACGACTCACTCGAAAAGGAGTCAAATTTACGTGGAATGATGCTTGTGAAGACGCTTTCCAATAATTAAAGAATCAACTAACTAGTGCTCCGATATTGATCATACCCGAGAGAGGTCTTGGTTATGAAGTATATTGTTACGCGTCTCATGAAGGGTTAGGGTGTGTTATGATTCAATAGGGAAAAGTTGTGCTATATGGATCAAGGCAACTAAAAACGCATGAAAGGAACTGCCCAGCACATGATTTAGAATTAGCAGCAGTTGTTTTTGCGTTAAAGATGTGGAGGCGTTACCTTTATGAAGAATGATTTGAAGTTTTCTCCGACCATAAGAGTCTCAAATACCTATTCTCGCAGAAGGATTTAAATTTGAGACAGCAGCGGAGATGGATGGAATACCTGGGCGATTATGATTTTAGTTTGCAATATCACCAGAGCAAGGCGAACGTTGTCGTAGATGCCCTTAGTCAAAAGTTGTTGAAGTCTTTAGCCCAAATCGCTATACGGGAATGGAAAATGTTAGAAGAGGTGGGAGAATTCGACTTTAATCTTACTGGGGCCGAAGATCGTGTTACTTTATCCGCTATGGTCTCTCAACCTTGTTGATACATCGTGTCATGGAGGCCCAACAATTTGATGAAGAGGCACTAATATATGGGGAATGTGTCACCAACAAGGAAAACGCCGAAGGATTGACCAATTACCGAACCAAGGCTTACAATTTATGGAAAGAGTGTTTGTACCTGAGGTTTGTCAAGACAATGTGCTACAAGATTTTCACCACTCTCGACTTGTAGTGCATCCGGGAACTACAAAGATGTTTCATGATCTTCGACGACAATTTTGGTGGAAAGGTATGAAGAGGGATGTTGCTTTATTTGTCGCTAAGTGTCTCATATGTCAACAAGTGAAGGCCAAACATCAATGGCCAGCAGGCATGCTTCAACCATTACAAGTTTCAGAATGGAAATGGGAACACGTGACGATGGACTTTGTTTCAGGCCTTCCTCGATCACCGAAGGGACACGACGCGATATGGGTAATCGTGGATCGATTAACAAAGTCTGCACATTTTCTACCAATGCGCACAACTGACTCAGTGGATAAGCTGGGAAGACTCTTTAGTACGACATTCCATCCTCAAACTAATGGTCAGTTCGAGCGTACAATTCAAATTTTGGAAGATATGTTACGAGCTTGTGTGTTGGACTTTGGTGGTTCATGGGAAGATCACCTACCCCTAGTTGAGTTCGCATGCAACAATAGTTACCAAGCAAGTATCGAGATGGCCCCATAAGAAGCCTTGTATGGGAGACCATGTAGATCTCCGTTGTCTTGGACCGAAGTTGGAGAAGCCTCATTGCAAGGTCCTGAATTGGTGAAGGAAACAACTAAAAAGATTGTCACAATTCGAAAGAATTTGATCACAGCTCTGAGTAGCCAGAAAAGTTACGCCGATAGACGGAGGTGACCATTATCGTTTGAAGTAGGCAATTTTGTATTTCTAAAAGTGTCACCAAAGAAAGGCTTGGCAAAGGCAGAAAGTTGTCACCACGGTTCATAGGACCTTTCGAAATACTTAAACGGATTGGGAAAGTAGCGTATCGACTGGCTTTGCCACCGCGGCTTTCATCTATACACGATGTTTTTCATGTGTCGATGTTACGAAAATATGAGCCCGACCCCTCTCACAAGATAGACTGGTCAGAATTGAGACTACGAGAAGATGTTTTCTACGAAGAACCACTGGTGAAGATTCTGGATAACCGACAACAAGTCTTACGAGGCAAGACTTTATCCTATGTAAAGGTGTTATGGCGACATCATGGTGTGGAAGAAGCGACTTGGGAGAGAGAGTCAGATATTCGGTCCAAATATCCCGAGCTTTTCGAGTCATAAGGAGAATCAAATTTTGGGGACAAAATTTCTAAGGGAGGAAGGTTGTGACAATCCAGTACGCATTTATTTTGTTGATCTTTGCTATTAGTTTAACATTGTGGCGGGACAAAAATTGGAGTATGAGTTTTAATAATATGAAGGTTTGTGAATGAATTAATGAGTTTTGGAATAATTTTAAGATCTAAAATAACGATAAATTTTGATAACATGCAAATGAAAAAAGTTAAAATGAGGTCATGAGAATGAGGTTGGAGATTGAGTTTTATTTTAAAGGAATTTATTAAATTTCTGGTTCTACGATCACCGCTCGAGCGGTGAAGGTCCGCTCGGGCTATCGGTATCTGTTAGAAGGTTCGCGAGCCTTGGGGAACATTTGGGAAAAATAAATAAAATTTATAAATGTGTTAGTCATGTCAGAAACCCAGTCCATTCGTCATCTCTTCTCTCTCTCTCTCTCTCTTCTTTTCCTCTCCTTGAGGGAGAATCTTCTCCACCTCAAGAAACCCTAATCTTCCATTCTCAAATCTTGAAGATCGAGGCTTGATCAAGCGTGAGCAAGGTGAAGATCAAGTATTGGAGCAAGAAAATTGAAGACAAAGCTTTGGAATAGCAAGGAAACCCAACATCCAAACCCTAGGAGAGAGATTTGAAGAAAATCACAAGCTTTTGAGCTAATCCAAGGTAGGATTTAAATTACCTCACATGTCTTGTATAGATTTGGGTTGATATTTTGAGTATATGAGTAAAAAAAATTGAGTCAATTGGATATTTAATTGATAAATTGGTAGGTCTACGTGTGATTTGAGTTGGATTTCATGTTCATGGGGGGTTTTGAGAAATGATTCTAACTATAATCTTTAAGAATGGTTGTTGAAAAGAGATTTAGAAGACTTAAATTCATTGTTTATGGGTTGAAAAAATGGATTTGAAGCATTATTGTGAGTATTTGAGAGTTTTGGAGTTTGGGTCATTTTTGTACTCCAATCGAAGCCCCGAAAGTCTTCTTTTCAACCAGACTAATCTCACAAGAAAATTCGTTTTAAGGAGAAAGTTATAATTAAAATAGTGAGGGTATGTCAAAATTTCTTAACCATTTTTCACTTGTTTTTAACCGAATGTTTTAGAAAAAATTATTTTCCTTATTATTGACCCTTTTTACTAAATTCCTAATCCCTTGAGCTAATGACACATCTATATATATATATCAACTTGAAATCTACTTTTATTGTAAAAGAAAACCCATTTCAAATTGATATATATATATATACACACATCATGTGTGTATATCTTTTAAAATAATGTGATCTTCTTGGTATCAACCTTGTGTTATAGGTACTTGATAACATTGTGATCTATGAGAAACTGTATAATGAAGGTTGTGATGCATGTGGTTTGAAAATTCAGTGGAAATTTTGGTTTTGGAATCATAATGATGTATTAAGGCAATGATTGGGAGAGAAACCATTTGTGGGTTGGACTCCCGAATAGTAAAAATAAATTTAATTAACCAATAATGAACCGTACAGATTGATGTGCATTAAGTTGGGCTAACAGCTTCGCGGTGAAAAATTGAAAACTTGCGCAAGATGGGGACCACATGCCCACGGGTTAGACCCCGAAATGTGGTGTTGTGTCGTGGTGAGTTATAGAGCTATCTATTATCCAATGGCTTTGCGTACTCTATTGGAAATTAATAGGAAGGGGTTTTTATATGCTGCACCCGACACCGGTTCATTAGAAGGATACGATTTTGTAAAAATCGGGAAATAAAATGAATAACTTATGGATGGAAAACAAATGGATAAATGGAGACTAACTTGTGTGCGTGGGTATGTGTGTTAAAAAGCAATGATTTGGTAAAACATGCATTTTTATTTTGGTTACACTCATCACACCTCACAAATCATGCATTATATATGAGGTAATCTTTATCCTACGAGTTTCGACTCATGCATATCTGTCAAACAAATTTCAAGTTCTGAAGAGCGGCGTGACACTAAAGCTATGGATGCTTTTGGAAAGGGCAAAGAGTGAGAGCCGTAATTTCTTTATTTTTGTTGTACATAAAACTAATGAAAGTGACAGGTAATGTCTCTGTGGTAAACCTGGGAATGTAATTTTGGAACTTGGATCGTTTTGTTAAATCATTTGAATGTTATATGCAATATTCTCTTACTTCTTAGAGTATTACATGTGGATATCGTTTTTGTATAGCATGTTTTAGGGTTAGTTCATGGACCTGGGTTTAGGTCATGACAGAACTGATCCGACAGCTTGATGCCACCATCCGAGCGGCTGGTATTATTTTTACCCCCGTGGCTATAGTGAGTGTTCTCGTAACCCTTTTAACTTTTCTGCGCATTTCTATACTCTGCTCTAGTCCTTATTTTCTTCTAATAGCCTCATGTACTAGCAGCCGGCGTAGTACCACCACAGGCTCTGGTCTGGTTTCCTTCTTCAGTCCCAGCTCCAGTTCGAGGTTGTGGGTCCCAGGCATCTTCTCGAGCTCACTCCAAAGGATCCATCACTTCTGCCAGGAGTTGTTCCATAGCTGTATCCTCTTCCTCCAGCAGTGATGGTGATAGCAGCGTGTTGGAGCAGAAATAAAAAATTTTGAACCGACGTCGTGACCGTAAAAAATGACGTGTGCGTTTTTCATGAAAACAAATAACAATTTTAATCTTAATAGCATAATACCATTATGAAACTTGTCGAAAACTTTCAAGAAGTCCCGAATACGTTGAAGACGACCTTGCAACCTTCTCACGTATGTTCCGAACACACTACGACGATCACGGTGTGTGGGCACCGATTCCGATCGAAGAGTTTTTTTTCTCTTCGTTTCTTCTCTCACACACACCTCTAGAAAGGCAAAATTAATTGCCAAAAAGAAGAGAGGGGCGGCGGCTATGAAGGGATTTAGGTTAGGGTTTTATGCTCTCTTAATATATATAAGCCTCCTCTTGATATCTATAAGAATATATTATATTAGGTATATATATTCTCCCTTTCCTAAAAGGCTATGAAGAAATATACACTTAACATAAATCAAACCCATCATCCCCTCATTAGGGCCAGCCACCTAGGGAGTAATCCCCAGGTGTGCCAAATTCCAAAACCGTCCTCCATCAATTCAATTTAATTCATGAATGTCCCCGGCGGCAAATCGGGCATTCAAATTAAATCAAATAATAACTAAAACCAATAAGAAAATTATCCGTGCGTATAATGGGTTACGTGAGGGATCATGAGAAAATATAGGACTCGGCCTAACCGTATGAGAAAATTGGATATCCCTAACTCTATCCCCGAGTTAGATCATTTCTCGCACGAACCAGAACTTATTTCACTAAAGGTCCTAACTGAACTCCTAGCTCTAACTCAAATTATGTCTTGAGTTTCTAATTATCAAATGCACTAAATTCTCCCCACGTTTAAGATATGGATTCTTGATAAATAAATTACGATACTGACAACCCGATTTACTTTTCCTCTTCTCCTCGCAACCACACCGCTCCCGTATCTACACACCAGGTACTGGTAGATAACACCGCTAAACATGTTTCCACAACCAGTAAACAAAAATTACCCTATTTGTTCTGCCTTCTAAGAAATACTGGACATAACTTTTTTTAGTGTCTAGTCTGGTTGTAGTGAAAATTCTACCTTTCAGCTTTTTTACACCAATCTGTGGCCCACTAACTACCTTAGAAATCGTGTCTCCTTATTTTTGAACATTTTTCTTCTTCATGCCTTTCGGTTCAGAGCAAGAACCTTTTTTAGAAACAAACACATTTCTTGGTATAGAATGAATACAATTTGTAGTTAAAGTTATATCCAAGTTACATTTTCAGGCAACAAAATTCAGTCCTGTTAGTTTGTTTTCTTTGAGTATTAAAGCGAGTCGATTGAAAGTCGTTTTAATCTCGAGAATCACATAATTAAAAAAAATCATTTATTATGATGAGCAAAACTTTGAATTTATTTTAATTTGGTTCTCTCTACCATTTTAAAATTAATTCGCCAGTTGCCTAGTAACCTGAGAATAGCATGCCTCGATGGAAAGATATCTACTATCCTTCATAAGACCAGATAGGCCAATTCCTTGCGGACTAGGGGGACCACCAGAATCCTGAAGTGATCAAGGCCGAGTAATTGGTAGACCACTCGCTCCCCGAGGTAGTACTCCTGACCAAATGGACCCTCTAGTATGATCTGCCTCGATGTAAGGTCTTGGCTGCACATTAGATCTATGCCAGCCTGATCCTCCACTCTCCGCCAAAAGTCCCAGTGGACCTGCAACAATTTAAAGTACAATGCAAAGCAATCACTAAACAGTGAGCAATGAATATAGTACAGTATGATAACTAGTGTGCAGGATACAGTGATCAGTGTGCAGAACAAAGAACATAAATGATTAGTACAGTGTAGCGAACAGTTTAGTAAATAATATGATGCAAAGAGCAATGAACAGTGTAGTAAATAATAAAATTGATACCTGGTCAGGGGTCAGCCGGTCAAACGATGCCAAAAACCAGTCGATATCCTTCCCTCCAACCTTCTTCCCCATCAGGCCTCGGGACCACCGAGTCTCGCGGGGAATGACTAGAGGGTCTGTTGAAGAGTTTGTCAAAACGTAAAGCCCGAGGAACTCATAGGTCCATACATCTGTCTTTGGTTCCACCATACTTGCATCTCCCACCAACACATGTGCTGAGCAACCCCATATCTGGAAGTGTTTAAGACTTGGCTTATGCCCGGTCCATAACTCCAAAGGGCTTCCGGGAACTGCCTTAGTAAGGACCGAATTCAGAATATATGCCGTCGTTTCTAATGCATATCCCCAAAACGAATGCAGTAAATCTGAATAACACATCATGCACCTCACCATCTCCTTAAGGGACCTATTCCTCTTTTCTGCAACACCATTTTGTTGAGGCATACTTGGTGCAGATAACTGGGATGTTATTCTATGTTTTGATAAGTAGTTCCTGAACTCCCCAGAGAGGTATTCACCTCCACGATTAGATCGTAGGGTTTTCATACTTTTACCTGTTTGCTTCTCCGCTTTCGCCTTAAATACTTTGAATTTCTCAAAGATTTTAGGCTTGCGGTGAAGCAGGTAAATGTATCCATACCTAGAGTAATTGTCAATAAAAGTGACAAAATACTCATACCCACCTCTTGCCTGGATGTTCATGGGACCACATAAATCAGAGTGAACCAATCCCAACACTTCTTTAGCTTTAAGCCCCTTGGCCGTAAACGGCCTCTTGGTCATCCTACCTTCTAAACAGGATTCGTAGACTGGAAGTGCCTCCACTTCCAATGAACCTGTTGTCCCGAGGGTGCATGGGTCGTTCAGGTGAGCGGATGACAGGTATGTTGTATGCAAGTGGATGTTGGGTTATTTGGTGGGTGACGATACAGAAAACCAAGACCAAAACCTAACTCGGAGGCCAACACAGCCCAAGCGCCCGAGCGCTCAACCACCACTCAAGTTATCTCCTACCGACATACCTCTCTGCCACACCATCGCTCGAGAGCACAACCACCGCTCGAGCGATCAACACTGGGTGAAAAACTAAACCCCCGCACGCAACGATGCACAAATCGCCACAAGCACAACCATGCACCAAAACCCACATCTAACCATGCATGTCAACCCGAGGATAGCGTCTGACAAACACCCGAGGTCACGACACGACCCCCGAAGCCACAACACAACCAACAGAACCCCAAAAAGAATCCAACAGTATTTCAATCGACTAATCCCGTAATCAATTAGCTAAATACCATTAGAAACTAATTGGTAACCAAGGACCCAACCACCAACTCATCATAACCCAGACCAACACACACCTAACACAGCCAACACAAACCACTCACGTCTAACGAAAACCCACGATTCCCACACACGTCCAACACAAGCCCACACAAACCCACGATGCCCACACACGTCCAACAAAAGCCCACACATACCCACGACACCCCAAGAAACAACAAACATGATAAAAAAAAGGCCAACAAGGATGTAAAATAACCTTCTCCCAGACATTCGGCCAAAAACAGGTGAAAAACGGTTAAAATTTTTTGGCATACTCTCATTATTTTGATCATAACTTTTTCTTAAAAAATAATTTTAATATGATAGAGGTGTCATTGGAAAGAAGACTTTCGGGGCTTCAATTTGAACACAAAACAACCCAATTCCGAGTCCGAATGAGGGAGATATGATAAAAAAAATGGCTCGAAAATGGCCCTGCGGCCCCATAGCTCGCAAAGCGCTCGTTAAGCGCTTAAGCGCCTCACCAACCAGAAAGAAGTGCTCGCTAAGCGCCCGCTAGGCGCTTGAGCACCCTTCAACATACACTGATGCTCTAGGACGTCCCTGTTCGAGTTCCATGCCCCCAAAACTCTCAAACACCCACTATGATGCTTCTAAACACACATAAACTTACAAACCCACGTATTTTAACACCCATGGACATACACGAGCCCAAAACATCAAGAACCACCAAACGAAAAGCCTCAAAACCCAATTCACCCAAGCGAAAACAACACAAAAGTGGATTTAAACCAAAACCCTATCTTTAAATCGATTTTTCATACAGTTTTAACTGGTAAAAACACACACGATTACACGTAGCACCCTTATACGACATGAGAGTCTAGGATCCTACCTCGTTGAGTTAAAAACTCAACGTCCTGATCAACGTGCAAAATTAAACTTCGCCATAATGAAATTCCATCTGGATGAACGCGTAGCCCATCGAGCCAATAGCAGGGTTCCGCTGTTGGATCATCGAAAATCGAACCCCGGGCCCCCGAGAACATAGAGAGAATGCAAAGAGAAAAATGAAGAAAGATGAATATAAAGCAAAAAATGGCACGAAGGCCCAAAAATGCATCAAAAAGTGACAGAATGTATCAGAATATAAACTGGGGCACCCAAGCCCAATAACCAGCAAACTGGGGCATGTAGGCCCATAAATCAAGTAAATGTATAGAAATGTATCGAACTGGGGCACACATGCCCATAAAAACCAAATTTAGCTAAATGTATCATAAACTAAATGTAATTGGGGGGAACAACTTTGTCTCTCACTGATGTCTCGAGCATACCCGGCGAAAGGAAGGACCGACCTCGTCCAAGAAGACGTCCTCAACAAGTCTCTCGGCGTCATTGCTGCTGTCACCATCACTGTTGGAGGAAGAAGATATAGCTCTAAAATGACTCCAAGAAGAAGCGATGCAACCTCTGAAGAAAGCTCAGGAAGAATCCCAGGACCCACAATCATGAACTGGAGTAGGGACTAGAGTAGGAGAACAAACCAGAGCCTGTGGTAGTAATCTATGTATTCCAATCAGGTCTGGGAACTTGTAGAACCACCCATAGGGATAAAATCTATTGGATACAAGTGGATCTATAGAAGGAAGAGAGGAGCATATGGGAAGATTGAAACCTTTAAAGTTAGGCTTGTTGCTAAAGTGTTCACTTAGAAAGAAGAGATCGATTATGAAAAAACCTTTTTTCTGGTAGGCATGCTTAAGTCTATCTGGATTCTCTTATCCATTGCCACTTATTTCGATTACGAAATCTGGCAAATGGACGTCAGGACATCTTTCCTTAACGGAAGTCTTAACGAATGTATCTATATGATACAACTAGACGGATTCATTGCAAAGGGCCAGGAACACATGTTGTGTAAGCTTAAGAGATCAATTTATGGACTTAAGCAGACATCAAGGTCTTGGAACACTTAGTTTGATCAAGCCATTAAGTCTTGTGGTTTTGATCAAAATCCAGATGAGTCATGTGTGTACAAGAAGTGTCACAGAAGTGTGGTGATCTTCCTAGTATTTTATGTAGATGATATCTTGCTCATCGAAAATGATGTGGGGACATTATCTACGGTTAAAGTATGGTTATCTGGGTATTTCAATATGGACTTGGGAGAAGCCTATTACATCCTTGGGGTCAAGCTTGTGCGAGATTGAAAACAAAGGATGTTGAGCTTACACAAGCAAAATATATCGATGATATCCTTGCTCGTTTTAGCATGCAGGATTCCAAGAAAGGGTTTCTCCCTTTCAGGCATGGAATTACTCTATCCAAGGATCAGTAACCTAAGACACCTGATGAGATAGGGAAGATGAAGACAGTTCCTTATGCTTTGGTAGTAGGAAGTCTCATGTATGCTATGCTTTGCACTAGACCTGACATCTACTTTGCCGTTGACATAATTAGCAGATATCAGTCTAACCCAGGGTAGGAGCCTTGGACTGCGATAAAGAATATAATCAAGTACCTAAAAAGGACTAAGGATTATATGTTAGTTTACCAGGAAGACAGTCTAGTACCTTTGGGGTACACAGACTCAGATTTCTAGTCTGACAGGGATTCCTGTAAGTCTACCTCAAGATATGTGTTTACTTTAGGAGGTGGAGCTACAAGTTAGAGGAGTGTCAAGCAGTCCTGCATTGCTGATTCCACCATGGAGGCCGAGTATATGGTAGCTTCTACAGCAGCCAGGATGCCATTTGGCTTAGGAACTTCCTGTTAAATCTAGATGTGGTACCTTCGGTTCTGTCAGCTATTACACTTTACATACCACATGATTTTAAACCCAGGAGTTTTATAGGCTTGGTTATGTAGGATATGAGGAATGGATGCAAGTGGTGCATGTTGCATGAGTTGCAAGTGTTGTGTGAGTAACGTGTGTAGTATGTGATGTAACTTAGTGATAGTATGTGATTTATGCATTTAAATTCTGGTTAGGTGTTGCGTTGTGTCTGAAGGATGGAAATGTGATCCTAAAGACGTGTGCGTGATTGTCTGAAGGATGGAAATGTGATCCTAAAGACGTGGGTGTGTGTGTGCGCTCTGTCGGCTGAAATGAGGTCTTGACGAGGCACTTGTGAGTGTGATATCTGAAGGATGGAAATGTGGTCCTGAGGAGATAAGTGTTGCATGTATTACATGAATTGCATATGTGGGGCGGATATTGGTCCCTCGGTGAAAGTCCGTAAAGATATTAGGACTGCGGTGCTTTGGTGAAAGTCCGAGAAGGTTGGGGCTGCGGTCCTTCGGTGAAAGTTCGAGAATGGGGCTACGGTCATTCAGTGAAAGTCCGAGAAGGTTAGGGCTGCGGTCCTTCAGTGATAACCCAAGAATGTTGAGGCTGAGATCCTTCGGTTGAAGTTCGTAAAGGTGTATTCGGGGGCTGCGGTCCTACGGTGAAAGTCCATGAAGATATGTGATGAGGGCGGATGATGGTCCTACGGTGAAAGTCCATGAAGATATGTGTTGCATGGGTTGCGTGCGTTGTGTGGTGCATGGGTTGTGTGCGTTGCATAGATGAAGGTTGCAGTCCTTCGATGAAAGTTCGAGAAGATACATAGATTGCATGAACTACATATTTGGACGGATAGACCAATTTTCTTAAAACTGTATTAACGACCTGACGGAGTCGTAATACTAGAATCGTTTTCAAGGCTCTGATGAGTCAAAAAATGGTTTTTATCCTCACTTTTCCATTGCTTGTGAAACTTGTTTTAAATGGCTCTTGTGAGTCGTGATCTAAAATTGTTTTTAAACTGTTTTCCAGGCTTGAAAGAGAGTCTAAAATTGCACCTCACTTTTCCTAGCATGTTTAGCTTATACTGCATGCTTGTCTAGTTTTCTGCTGAGATTGCGAGGAGAAGAGAATAATTAAATCGGGTTGTCAGTAACCTAATTTATTTATCGAGAATCCATATCTTAAACATGGGGAGAATTCAGTGCATTTGATAATTGGAAACTCAAGACATAATTTGAGTTAGGACCGGGAGTTTAGTCAGGATCTTTAGTAGAATAAATTCTGGTTCGTGCGAGAAAAGATCTAACTCGGGGACAGAGTTACTATGTATATTTTATTAAGCCGAAAAATGTCAATGATGCCCTACTTGATGAATGTTGGACTAATGCCATGCATGAGAATCTATAACAATTTGCTAGGACAAATGCCATGCATGAGGATCTATAACAATTTGCTAGGAATAATGTGTGGGAACTAGTCCCTCGTTCCTCTGACAAAAATGTCATTAGAACCAAATAAATATTTAAGAATAAAGCAAATGAATTTGGTGAAGTGATAAGGAATAAGGCTAGACTTGTAACACAGGGCTATACTTAGGTTGAAAAAATTGATTTTGACAAGACATTTGCCCCAGTTTCACGTCTTGAATCCATTATAATACCTTTTATAATTGCATGTAAGCTTCATATTAAACTATTTCAAATTGATGTCAAGAGTGCTTTCTTGAATGATGACCTTAAAGAAAAAACCTATGTTGAATAGCCCAAAGGGTTTGTCAACCCTTTCTTTCCTAATCATGTTCTAAAGCTTAAGAAAGCTATTTATAGGCTAAAATAGACTCTTAGAGCTTGGCATGAGAGGTTGACCTCGTTTTTGTTAGAAAAAGGTTTTTCTAGGGGCGGTGTCGGCAGAACCCTATTCATTTTCACTCAGAACCATGAAATTATTGTAGCTCAAATTTATGTCGATGACATCGTGTTTGGCTCTACTGATGACTGTTTGGTAAAAGAGTTCTCCATTGAAATGAGCAATGAATTTGAGATGAGCTTAATGGGCTAATTAAACTACTTTTTAGGCCTTCAGGTTAAACAAACTTCATCTGGCATTTAGTGTTGGAGTTTGTGTGAGACCTTGACTCGTTTTCTTTTTTGGCATTTTTCAACGCACGTTTAGTGTTTTCATTGCATCATGTTTATATGCTTTTTGATGCATGTTCGGGTTTACATATGCATGCGGGGTTGGTTTCTGGGGTCGTTGGGCGCTGTGATGTGGGTTTTAAAAAAAGAAAAAAAGATATTTTCGTAGCCTATAAATATCTAGGGTTAGATGTTTTTAAAAGATATTTTCAAAATTTCTCAGCTAAGTTTCCTCCATTTTCTCTATGTTTTCTCTCTAGTTTCTTGGGGGCCTAGGGCTCGATTTTGAACGATCAAACATCGGATCCTTGCTATTGGCACTGTGGGCTACGCGTTCATCCGAATAAAATTTTATTTCGACGAAGTTTGGTTTTGCACGTGATTCAAGGCGTCGAGTTTTTAACTCAACGAGATAGGATCCTAGACTCTCATGAAAAATTGCATGAAAAATCGTTTTATGTAACGGGGTTTTGGTTTAAAACCATTTTTGGTTGGTTTCGGTTGATTGAATCAGGGTTTAAGGGTTTCTTTCGAGGTTTTGGTGGCAATTTTGGGCTTGTGTATGTCCAAGGAGGTTGAAGGAAAGTTTAGTTGCTTCGATTTTGAGTTTGGAGGGTTGTTAGATGGTTGTTGGATGGTTGGAGGCTTTAAAATTTGCTAAATAGGTCAGTTTCTAGCGTAGGACCACTTGAGAAACTGCTCAAGCGGTCTAGAGGGCGGTCTGGGGGTGTTCTCGGGTTGCCTGACCGCTGGACAGACTGCTTGAGCAGTCTAGCCCGTGGTCTATTTTTGCTGGTTGAAAATTCATTTTTAAAATGGATGTATCTCTCACATTCGGACTCGAAATTGGGTCATTTTTGTGTTCAAATTGAAGCCCCGGACGTCTTCTTTCCAATGACACCTCTCTTACAATAAAACTCTTTTTTATAGAAAAATTTATGATCAAAATAGTGCTAGTATGTCAAATATTTTTAACCGTTTTTCACCCGTTTTTGGCCGAATGTTTAGGAAAATGTTATTTTTCGTCATTGAGAGAACTTTTATCAAATTTCTTGTCCCTTGGGAGTTTGTTTGTGATTTGTTGGCCGTGTTAGACATGTGGGAGTTTGTGTTGGCCATGTTGGGAGTATGTTCCTCTGGGTTATGATGTGTTGGTGTTGGGTTCTTGGTTTCCAATTGGTTTCCAACGGTATTTAGTTGATTGATATATGGGATTAGTCGACTAAAATACTGTTAGATTCTTTTTGGGGTTCTGTTGGTTGTGTTGTGGTTTTGAGAGTCGTGTCGTGACCTTTGGTGTTTGTTAGGTGCCATCCTTGGGGATGACGTGCATGGTTAGATGCGGGTGTTGGTGCACGGTTAGGTGCATGGTGTTTGTTCATCGTTGGTTGTGAGGCGTGTTTGAGCTCGTGGCTCTTTTGGGAAAAAGGTGATGTTTTGTGAACTCGTGGTTTATGGGGTTTGGAACTAGGTTCCGGGTTACGTTTGGTTGTGTGGGTTGTCGGTTGTCCATGCGAGTGGATATCGGGTTATGTGACGGGTGCCATCATGATATGAAGTTTATACGTGATTTGTGCTTATAAACTCTAGTTTTATTTAAGCATGTTGTAGGAAGGATATATGATCATTTGTATATGACCCTATGTGGCCTTGTGTGGGCATCGTGTATCTAAAGTTATGATGATATATATATATATATATATATATATATATATATATATATACATGTGTCACATTGCTTAAAACTCTGGTTTTATTTCTGCATCGCATGTGTTGCACGAGTTGCGTGCGTTATGTGTGCTGCATGAGTGGCATGCACGGGTAGCATGTGTTGCATTTTGTAGGATGCATGTGTTGAGTTGCATGGGTGGCATGCGTTGCGTGGGTTGTACAAGTTACCTCTGGCTAAAGACGCGTTTGGTAGGGCTGAGGTCCTTCAGTAAAAGTTCGAGAAGGTGCGTTCGTTAGGGCGGAGGTCCTTCGGGGAGGACCCGAGAAGGTGCATTAGACGGGGGCTGCGGTCCCTCGATGAAAGTTCGAGAAGAGACATGAATTGCATGTAATGCATATCGAGATGGATAAACCAATTTCAAACTGTTGTTACAACCCGCGTGAGTCGAGACACAAAAATCATTTTCAAGGCTCTTGTGAGTCAAAATGGTTCTTATCCCCGCTTTCCCATTACTTGTGAAAATCGTTTTTATAGCTTGAAAGAGAGTCAAAAATTGCACCTCATTTTCCTAGCATGTTTAGCTTATATCTCATGTTCTGTCTAGTTTCTGCTGAGCTTTGGCTCACAGTGTGGGATTTGAAATATTTTTTAGGTACCGGTCACGCAGGTTGATTCGAGATTGCTGGTAAGGTGGAAGATCTACAGTCTTTCTTTTTGTTGTTTCTATATCATGTATGATTACATGTTTTTCTAGTGTTGGGACTGTGTAATGTAAACCGTTGGGCATTTATATACAATACATGTATGTTTTATATTGAGAGTGTATTCTTGGGTTAGGTGTTATGTTTAGTTGTTTATGGGTGTTTCACGTGATCCAGAGTTTAGAGCATGACAATTTGTGTTAGATATCATGCTTGTCCCGAGGAGTCTCACTTTTTGGCTGTTAAATGTATTATCAAATATGTGAATGGGACTTTTGGGTATGGGATTTGGTTCACCTATGATACGACTGCTGACATCGTAGGTTTTTCTTATGCCGACTAGGCTAGGAGTGTCGATGATAGAAAAAGAACCTTGGGTGGGTGGTTTTACGTAGGAAACAATTTTTTCTCTTAGCACAGTAAAAAATAAAATGTCAAAATCTGATCTTCTGTATGTAAGTCGTATTCTACACATCAGATTAAATACTATACAGAATATTGAACATTCATGCATAATATTAAAGAAATGATACACATACATTACTCATAAATATTCTCATAAAATAAAATTTTAATTTTATTAAAATAAAAGTAAATACTAAAATTATGATTTTTAGTATATCAACTCTAATAATCTCCCTCTTATACTCAAAATCATGCTTTCATACATCTAACTCCCATGCCCTTTACATGACTATCAAAAGTCTAAGCCGGTAAACTCTTTGTAAACAGATCTACAAGGTTGTCTTCTGATGCAATCTTGGTCCTACAACATCACATCTCTATATAATTTCTCATATCAGGTGATACTTACGTTCAATGTGCTTTCCTTTCTTGTGGACCCTTGGCTCCTTCAAGTTTGCAACCGTTTCGCTATTATAACAATAAAGTGTAATAGCTAACTGAACTGAAGAGACCACCTCTAGATTCAACAGAAAGTTCCTAAGCTAAACGGCCTCCTTGGCTACTTTAGAAGCTGCCACGTACTCGGCCTCTATAGTGAAATCAGCAATGCAGCACTGCTTGATTCTCCTCCAACTTATAGCTCCACCTTCTAAGATAAACACATATTCAAAGATAGACTTATCGAAATCCTTGCTAGATTGAAAATCTGAGTCTATGTACCCCAAAGGTACTAGCATGTCTGCCTGGTAAACTAACATATAATTCTTAGTCTTTTATAGGTACTTAATTATAATATTTACCGCAGTTCAATGCTCCTGCCCTGGGTTAGACTAATATCTGCTAACCATGCCAATGCCAAAGCAGATGTCGGGTCTAGTGCAAAGCATAGCATACATGAGGCTTCCTACTACAGAAGCATAACGAACCATCTTCATCTTCTCTATCTCATCAGGTGTCGTAGAACACTGATCCTTAAATATAGTGATTCCATGCCTTGAATGGAGAAATCCTTTCTTGGAATCATGCATGCTAAAACAACCAAGGATATCATCGATATACTTTGCTTGTGATAAATCCAACATCCATTATTTTCGATCTCACACGAGCTTGATCCCAAAGATGTGGCTGGCTTCTCCCAAGTCCTTCATATCAAACTGCCCAGATAACTCTACTTTAACCGTAGATAATGCCCCCACATCGTTTCCAATGAGAAATATATTGTCTACATAAAGTACTAAGTAAATCACCACGCTTCTATCACTCTTTTTGTACACACAGGACTCATCCAGGCTCTGATCGAAACCATAAGACTTAATGGCTTGATCAAACCGAGTGTTCCAAGACCTCAATACCTGCTTAAGTCCATAAATAGATCTCTTAAGCTTGCACAATATGTGTTCTTAGCCCTTTGCAATGAATCCATCTAGTTGTATCATATAGATACACTCATCAACACTTTAATTAAGAAAAGCTGACTTGACATCCATTTGCCAGATTTTGTAATCGAAATGAGCAGCAATGGATAAAATAATCTAGATAGACTTAAGTATGGCTACCAGCAAAAAAGTTTCCTCATAATCGATCCCTACTTTCTAAGTGAACCCTTTTGTAACAAGCCTAGCTTTAAAGGTTTCAACCTTCCCATCTAGTCGTCTCTTCCTCTTGCAGTTCAACTTGTATCCAATAGATTTTATCCCTTCCGGTGGTTCTACAAGTTCTCAAACCTGATTGGAATACATAGATTTTATCTCTGAATTCATAGCCTTTTGCTAAAGATCTGCATCTTTATCCTGAAGTGTTTCATTATAGTTATAGAGCTCGGTATCCAGTTCTGCATAGATTCTGTCAAAAAACTATCCTAAGAACATATATCGATCAGGTTGATGAACAACCCTCCCACTACGATGAGGCACTTCTTATGTCTATGTACTAACAATAACATGCTGTGTAGAATTTAAACCCTGTGCATCAGCACCATGTTCTTGATTTGTACCTGTCCCGATAATTCTTCCACTACGATGAGTTAATGGAATATCGGTGACTTGTGATTCCTCTTTTATTGTACTGGTATTTTCTCTCAGTTCTTCCAGAATAATTTTAATATTGGGCCTGTGATCCATAATATAATTCTCTTTCAAGAATTGGGTGTTGGTGCTAACAACGACATTCTGATCCTTAGGATTATTAAATAGACTACCCTTCGCTCCCTTGGGATACCTCACAAAGAAACAGACGTCTATCCTCGGTTCCAGCTTACCCGCGTTCCCTTTTACAACATGTACTGGACAACCCTAAATTTGAATGTGTTTCAAACTAGGCTTACGCCCGGTCCACAATTCTATGGGAGTAGAAGGTACTGACTTAGAATGTGCCAAGTTCAGAATGTAAGCCACTGTCTCTATAGCGTGACCTTAAAACGAATAGGGTAAATCTGAATAACTGATCATGAACTTGACCATCTCCATAAGAGTTCTATTCTTTTTTTCTACTACACCATTCTACTACGGAGTGCCAGGTGCAATCAACTGGGATGTAATCCCTTCTGATGATAGGTAATCCCTAAACTCTCCAAAGAAGCATTTTCCACCACGGTCGAATCGTAGTGATTTGATACTTTTATCCCGATGCTTCTCTGCCTCGGCCTTGAATTCTTTGAATTTCTCAAAGCATTCTGACTTATGGTGCATTAGGTAAATGTATTCATACCTTGAGTAGTCATTAATGAAATTGATAAAATATTCAAAGTTACCCCTAGCCTGGATTGTTAGAGGACCACACACATCAGAATGAACTAGCTCCAATGGTTCTTTAGCTCTATAGCCTTTGGCCAAAAAGGGCATTTTGATTATCTTACCGTCTAAGCAAGATTTACAGATTGGAAGTGCCTCCACTTCTAATGAACTTAAAGGTCCATTTGCTAACAGTCTGTTTATCCTTTTTAGATTAATATGATCCAAGCGTAAGTGCCAAAGAAATGTTTAATTCATTAAAGAATGAAACTTTCTCTTATATGGTAATATAGATGTATTATTCATTTCAGTTAGTTGCAATGTAGGAGAAATAGGATATACAACATACAGATCATCTACCAATGTATCAGAACAAATAAAATATTTATTTTTTCTTCACAACCACAGAGTCACCAAAATTAACAGAATATTTGTTCTTTATTAAGCTCGAGACTGAAATTAAATTTCTTCTAATCGAAGTACATAGAGACAATCTTTCAGAAAAAGTACCCTATCTCTACTAAAACTGAGAGTGACATCTCCTACTACAACTACTGCCACCCTTGTATTATTGCCCATATGCAAGTATATTTTTCCATCACTTAGCTGTCTTATTTTCTAGAATTCCTGCAAAAAATTACAGACATGATTAGTGGCTCCCGTATCTACACACTAGATTCTGGTAGATAACACTGCTAAATATATTTCAACTACTAGTGAACAGAAATTACTTAGTTTTTGCTACTTATTGAGAAAACCTTGACACTGCTTTTTTCAATGCCCAAATTGGTTATAGTGATAGCACTTGCCTCTCAACTTTTTCACACAAGTTCTTGGTCCCTTAACTATTTTTAGAGCAGTACCTTCCTATGTCTAAACATTTTTCTTCTTCTTGCCTTGTGGCTTAGATGAAGAACCTTTCTCAACCACATATACAGACCCTAATTTTCGAATTCTTTCAAAGATTTTTTACAGCGCTATGATGTGGCTATCCCGATCTTTGAACTTGACTATCATGTCATCCACATACACTTCGACCTCCTTATGTACCATATCATGCAGTAAAGTAGTGGCAGCCCTCTGATAGGTTGCCCCTGCATTCTTCAGCCCAAATGGTATCACACAATAATAATAGGTGCCCCAGGGTGTAGTGAATGTCGTCTTTTCTCTATCCTTAGGATCCATCAGAATCTGATTGTATCTAGATAAGCCATTTATGAATGATAACAAGGCATGTCCTGCTATACTGTCTACCAAGACGTCAATGTGCGATAAAAAAAATCGTCTTTTGAACTAGCCTTGTTGAGATCCCAAAAATCTACACATACCCGAATGCATCTGTCTTTCTTCAGCACTTGAATAATATTAGCCACCCACTTTTGATATGTTTGGCAACTTCTTCTTTAATCTTCAGAGCCTATTCTGGCTGAATTCGTCTTAATTTTTGTTTGACCAATTTGGCATCAGGATACAAGGGGATATGGTGTTGGACAATGTCGGGATCAATTCTGGGCATATCTTCGTAAGACCATGCAAAAACATCTTTAAATTCTTTTAATAAAGTTATTAAGTGTTCACGTTCAACTAAGGATGAAGAAGAACCAATTTGTACATTTTACGGGTTAGTTTCACTACCCAGATTTATTGACTAAGTTTTTTCAATTATTGGTTAGACGCGCATTTCTTCTTCTTTTCTAATTAGAAGTTTTATTTTTTTGAGGATATCCTCGTCGAATTCAAAATCATCCAAAAGCGTATGAAATAAATCAAAGCAGAGTAATCGGAAATCTCGTTCATTTCATTGAAGGAAGACGGAATTACAAACTCAAAAGCATAAACAGGGGGAGGTGCATAAAAAAACTTGCCCTCAACCACAGACTCTAACTTAAACTCAGACTCAGGACAAACAACCTGCACATCACAGGACTCTAAGGTCCAGTACTTCATTTCCTTTGCAGCCGCATCGACGATGAGCTTGGTGCAGTCGGTTGATGCGCTAAAGCCCATCATGAAACAGTCTGGGTCAGTTACGTGCAGCTGTGCCATCTTTCATTGAACAACACTCCCATATCAATTTCATCAAGCTTGTCTGCCCAATCTTTCTCTTGGATCTTCTTTCCTTTCTCTTCCCCTTTCACTATTTTCTCTTCTTCCGTGTCGGATAATTGATGGCCAAAGAAGATCTCTAGCCCTGGCAACTTCTGGTCAGTTTCTTCGTTGATCCATGGCTCTGGGAAGGAAAGCCACAGTACGAGAAGTCTTATTCTTTTTTGACAAAATACCCATTGAGTGTTCCTAAATAGTTGGCCTTCCATCCCCTTTTAGGCCCTTCTAAATCTTGTTCCGTCGGTTTATATCCAAGACCAAAATTGCGAGAAGTCAGCAATACCTGGACAAGTTCGAAAATTCATTGCTTCTTACGCCTTAGCCCCATGCCTGGGAAGTGGGATATTTGTCTCATCATTGTAATTGCTCTTGGGTTGATGTACATCTCTTCTTCATTCAATAACATTTGTACATCCAATAATACATCGAATTGAAAGCCACTTAGCGACACATCCCCTTCGCCATGCTGAACCTCTAAGAAAGTCGAGCATTCTCCTCTGAGCGGTTGAATACTGTCTTCTCCATGGATAGTCAAAACTATCCCATTCTTTATTAGTTTTAGCTTTTGGTGAAGAGTTAATGGTACTGCCTGGATGTTCGGGTCATGTAGCCACGACCTTCCTAACAATAAGTTTGTTAATTCTAGGCAACTCAAGAGGGGGGTGAATTGAGTCTTTAAAAAAATAGCTATTTAAAAACCTTATTCGGAAATCTTTTAATATTGCAATAAGGCAAGATAAGCAAATATGAAACCAATGCAAATATTAAAAAATGAGGGATAGAGAGATAGAACCAGACACTAGAGATTTATAGTGGTTTGGCTTTATCCTAACCTACATCCACTCCTCAAGATCTCCCTTGAGTATTTTCACTATTCAGAATACTTTGCGGGCGTATTCCAAGCATTTACAATCTTTAAAACTTCGCTTGAATGTTCTAAATATTTACGGGCACATTCACAAGCCTATTTCAGCTTCAAGAAGATCCTATGAAAATAAGCCTTTATTTTCTTCTAATCTCTTTTGAACTCTTCTTTGATGAGATTCACTCACTCACTCAAAGGATAAAGGGTGACTCACCATTGAATACAATAAATGAAAAGTATTAATAATGAACTCTCACTCTTTTTACAGAAATAATTTACAATAAATAAAAAGGTAAAGAGAAATGAGGAACAAGAATTGGAGTTACAGCAATAAATGTGAGCTTGATGATTCTGAGATTGATTTGAGCAATGGAACAGTAAATGCAAATCTCCAACCTCTTTAAATGATGATAAGTAAGTACTTATATAAGTTCTTAGGGTATTATGACCGTTGGAGGTAGGTGGGGGCAATAAATGCAAAAAATCTAGCCGTTGAGATCTGTCGTATTTTTAATTTTCGTCACTAGGGTCGACACAAATAGCTTTAGGGTTGACACAAAGTGTCTAGGGCAGGGTTTTTCAAGTGGTTTGGTCGACACAAATTTTCTGAGGGGTCGACACAATTTTTTCACTTTACCTTCCAACGTTCTTGGGTCGACACATTTTGAATCTAGTGTCGACTCGTTTGAAACTTCAGCATCCGGAGGAACCACTTTGTGTCGACTCAACTTGCCTTTGGTGTCAACACGAATTTCTGTAGGAAGTCTCGGTTGTTTTGTGTCGACACATTTGGTCTCTAGGGTCGACACCAACATTCTACAGGCAGGCACGAGACTTTTGTGTCGATACATATGTGCTTTGGGGTCGACACCAAAATTCTGCAGTCAGCCTCGGTATTTTTATGTCGACACATTTGGACATGGGGTCGACATCAAAAATTTGCAGGAGGTCTCGGTTGTTTTGTGTCGACAAAATTTTCATTTGTGCCGACCCAAACTTTCGAATATCAAAAGTGAGGATCACTTTTGTGTCGACACAAATCCTATTTGTGTCGACTCATTTTGAGTCTTTTAGAGCAAAGGCTCTTTTGTGTTGACACAAACCTTGTTTGTGTTGACACTAACTCTTTGATGCCTGAAGATTAACTTAAAAATAATTAGGGTGTTAAACCATTTGATCAATGGGTGTTGACACAGTTGATATGTTTCAAGTATACTTTGCCTTAAAAGTGTTTGACTTAATTTTCAATTAAGATCAACAAAAAATATTCTAATTAAAAAATGTTTAAGTGTTTGAACCTTTTTGAGATAAAAGTCATTTCTTTTTTGCTGAGGTGTCAATTTTGATTGTTCAAAATGTGTTAACACTTTTATTTTGAAAGTATAAAATATTATCCATTTAGAACCATTTATTCTTAGAAAATAAATTATCAAAATTATCAAAATTAAATTAAAATCTTCTTGGGCTAACAATCTCTCCTTTTTTGATGATTACAACTATATTTGCATTTTTTTAAAAATAATTTGAAATATTTTTCAACAAGGGTTCTCCCCTTATCGATATGCTTTAAGTAATAAAAGCAATTATAAAGGCTAGGCATACATCAGGATGAAAACATACAATTTTTTAACATAATTTGCATAAGAGATCAAGAAGCATTCTGAATTTATTAAAACTTGTGCAAAACAGTGAATGTGTAAAGTGATTTATTCAATTACATCCAATTTCATATGCAATCCATTCAACATATATTCATTATCAAATGAACAAATATGTAATCAAGATATAATCAATCACAAGGATAGGCATAAGAACAATATTTACCATTCATCCAAACAAAAATTGTTCAAACATCCCAATCAGTTAAACCATTCAAACAAATTTACCAAAAGAATTGTATGTTAAAGCTAGTACAACTTCACCTTCCATAAAAAACTTAAAAAAATTATTTGAACTTCAACTTCAACTTCAACATCTCTCTTCTCTCCTCTTCACTTCTGTACTCCCTTTTTCTTTTTCTTTTCTCTCCCCATTTGGAATCAGCAAAAAAATGCTACTGATCATCCATGAAACGTTTAAAGTACTTCTTCGCCTTGGCCTTCTCCTTGCTAGCAGAAGCTCATTCTTTGGCGGCACGAGATATCTCATCTTTAGCTTCACCTGCTGTTAGGGCTTCCCAGCGAGCTGCCAAAGCCTGGTCTGCTTCGCGCTTCAGACGAGCTGCTTTCTCTTCCTTCGTTTCCTTGGGCTTGAACTGTTTAGCCCAAGTTTCCTTGATCCATGTAAGGTGTTCTTCCTCCTTCTGGGACAGTGTGTGAACAGCTGTGACGATCCCTTGGTCATACTCTTTGTGCATTTGATGGAGGATTGCCTTGTTGCAAGTGACAATGGATAGAATGTTTTCATCCATGGTCTTGCAGAGGGCTCTCCTTGCATCAGTGGAGTTTTCTACATCTCGTCTGAGGCTACGATGGTTTTGTCAAGATGTTTTATCTACTCAGAGAGGGTAGAGACAGTATGATGCAAGTTAAAGAAATCTGAATCACTTTGGCCTAAAAAATAGTGATTTTGGAAGACAAAGAGTTGATTGACGAAAGGACCTCAGAGAGGTTGACTTGAACTGGAATAGATGATGATGATGATGCAACAGGGAGAACAGGGGTTGATGTGGTGTGAGGAGGAGTAGAGTGAGATGGACCAAGAGTACTAAAAGGTCCACTATGATCAGGTCTAGTCGGTGATGAATCAAGGTCGATGGGGCTAGAGGATACATCACGAGGAGGGGGAGGAGGAGTCCTGACAGATTATGGGGTACCTCTGCGAGTGGTGGTCCAACCACCATCCACATATGCAATTTGCATTTGTTTTAGGGAGGACTTGCAATAGAGATCGTGTTTATAAAAGGCAATGGCTTTTTTCTCAAAAAGATTGACTTTAAAGGGTCCAAACACTTTAGTTAGGTACATCCCTTGAGGGAGAGAGGAGTTTTTCTTGCTATGAGAATGAAGCATATGAGAAATGAAAAGAAAGCCTAGGTTTAGGCTCCTTTTCTCAAGAATGCACCAAATGATAAAAATGTGCATGTAAGAGACGTCACCAAATTTTTCCATCTGAGGGAGGAAAATATGGTTGACCATGTTATGAAGGATGCACATTTCTGACTTAAGATTGTTGACCTCTAAAGGCTTTGAAGGGTCGATGTCATCATTTTCGAAGATGTTTTTGACAGACTCAGAAAAAGAGAAGCCTTCAACCTCAATGGGCAGAAGGCTGTGATAAACACAAATATCACTAGTGGGAATGTCCAAGATTTCATTGAGGGTAGAAGGGGTCAACTCAATGTTTACACCATTTAACCCAGTGGTAATGGTGGTGGTCGGAACAAGAGAAATGTGAAAATTGGCGTAGAAAGAGTTGACCAGGGTGGGGTAATAGGGCTCTTGAATCTGTAGAAGCCTTTCCCATCGAAGATCAGAAAAAAGGTCTTTGAATCTCATTTCAACCGAATCAAAGTATTCAAAGTCTATGGAACGGCATGGGTAAATTTTACGATTTGCGAAAGACGAAAAGTAAAGCTAACGGATTTTAGGAGTTTGGAAAGAAAATACCTCAGAGGAGGCTACATTTTGTGGAACGGTGGTTGTTATTGTCGCCGTCGTAGTCGTCGTTTCCGTCACTGCAGTTGTTGTCTTCTTCCTCTTCGACGTCCTAGGGTTTGAAGATCCTTCGTCAATGGATCATTTAGATCCTTTGCCCATCGTCTTTGGTGGCATATTAATGGATTTGGGTTTGGATTTGAGATGGAGATGAAGGGTCGACTCAGGGTTTGAAGGAGAGAAGGCGGGAGACGAACGGTTTATAAGGAGATAGAGCGGGAAACGAAATGACATTTCGGGAACCAACGCCTCTTTTATAGACTTAACGATTTGTGTCGACACAATTTTCATTTGGTGTCGACACATTTTGTGTCAAGTGTGGGTATCAAAATAGAGAGATAGTATCAACACAATTTCAATTGGTGTCGACACTTTTTGGCCATTTGGGTCGGCCCAGTTAAGATTGGTGTCGACACAAATTTACCGAGAATCAGGAAAAACTACGGTGTCGATACTGAATAGAATAGGGTCGACACTTTTGTTCCTAGTGCCACTTCTATACAGTTTTGTGTCGGTACTTCACACATTTGTGTCGACACTTTTTCAAGTTGTGTCGACACTTTTTCACATTCAAGAAAGAATATCAAGCATATTGAAATGTAATAGAAGACATGGTTAGTATGGCATATAAATCATCAATTTGGAACATATAGCATACCAAGCTCTCTTCTAGTATAGCATATTCTTTCTTCATTCAAAGGTTTTGTGAAAATGTCCGCTAATTGGTAATCTGTGCCTATAAATTTAAGTTCAATATTTTTTTGTTGCACATGATATCTTATAAAATGATGTCTAATCTCTATGTGCTTTGTTCTTGAGTGCTGTATAGAACAATTGGATATATTAATTGCACTTATATTATCATATTTAATAGAGATATAATCTAAATAAAAACCATAGTCTTCTAATTGTTGTTTCATCTAAAAAACTTGTGCACAACAGCTTCCAGCTGCAATATACTCAGCCTTGGCTGTAAACAAGGCCACAGAGTTTTACTTTTTGCTAAACCAAGAGATTAATGAGTGTCCTAGGAATTGACAAGTACCACTTGTGCCTTTTCCATCTACTTTGCATCCGAAAAAATCAGCATCTGAATAGCCAAATAACTCAAAAGCTATTCCTCTATGATAGAATAATCCTAGGTTTTGTGTACCTGGAAGGTATCTAAAGATGCGCTTAACAGCGGTCACATGTAATTCCTTAAGATTAGATTGAAATCTAGCAGACAAACAAACACTAAATATAATATCCGGTCTACTAGCAGTTAAATATAAGAGGAATCCGATCATACCTCTATAACACTTTTCATCCACTGCTATGGCATCTTCACCTTTATCAAGTTTCGTTGTAGGACACATTGGAGTTCCCATAGGCTTTTCCTTGAGCATGTCAAACCTCTTTAATATGTTCCTTGTGTATTTGGCTTGATTCATATAGATTCCTTCTTGAGATTGTTTGATTTGGAGTCCTACGAAGTCGTTGAGCTTACCCATCATGCTCATTTCGAATTCTCCCGGCATACACATAGCCAAGTCCTTGCAAAGAAATTCGTTAGTTGCACCAAAAATTATATCATCTATATAAATTTGTACAACTAGCATATCACTTCCTTAAGACTTGATAAAACGGGTGGTATCAATTTTTTCTCTAGAAAACTCATTTTCAATCAAGAATTTGCTAAGTCTTTCATACCAAGCTCTTGGTGCTTATTTTAAACCATAGAGAGCCTTGGTAAGTTTGAAAATATGGTTTGAAAATTCTGGATTTTCAAAGTTAGAAGGTTATTTCACATAAACTTCCTCTTAGATAAAACCATTTAAAAATGCACTCTTGATATCCATCTGATAGAGTTTGAAGTTTTTAAGCATGCAAAAGTAAGCAATATCCTAATGGATTCAAACCTAGCCACAAGAACGAAAGTCTCATCAAAATCGATGCCTTCTTCTTGATTGTAACATTGGGCTACCAATCGAGCTTTGGTCCTAAGAACTACTCCATTTTCATTCATTTTATTTCTAAAAACCCATTTTGTACCAATAATGGAGTGTTCTTTAGGTCTTGAGACTAAAGTTCAAACTTTGTTTCTTTCAAATTGTTTAGCTCTTCTTGCATAGCCAAGATCCAAAATTCATCGTTTTTGGCTTTCTCAAAATATTTTGGTTCAGTCTGAGAAAGGAATGCTAAATTACCACAAACATTATATAGAGAAGAGCGAGTTTTGATACCTTGGGATGGATCACCAGTGATTAGATCTTTTGGGTGGCCATGAGCATACCTCCACTCTTTAGATAATTCTGAATTTTCTAGATTTTCAGACTCTGTAATTTGCTGGACTGCATTATGCTGAGAATTTGAAGCATCCTCTTGAATTGAATCTTCCTTATCTTTGATAAAGATATCTTCAATACCTTTTTCTATATCTCAAAGGTTATCTTCACAAAAATTATTTAAAGAATCAATGTTAGCTTCATCAAAAACATGTATAGATTCTTCAACAACTAGGGTCCTTTTGTTGAAAACTTTATACGCTTTACTAGATATAGAATATCCTAGAAAAATACCTTCATCAGATTTTGTATCAAACTTGCCCAAAAGTTTTTTGTTGTTGTTTAAAACAAAGCATTTGCACCTAAAGGCGCGAAAATAACTCATGTTAGGTTTTCTTTCATTTCATAGCTCATATAGAGTTCTCTTGAGAGATGCTCTTATCATAACTCTATTTATGATAAAACAAGCAGTGTTTACAGCCTTGGCCCAAAAGTATCTTGATAGATTATTTTCACAGAGCATGGTTCTTGCCATTTCTTCCAATATTCTATTTTTTCTCTCAATAACTTCATTTTGTTAAGGGGTTCTAAAAGCAAAGAAATCATGGTTAATATCATTTTCATCACAAAATTTTTCAAAATCTTTATTTTCAAATTCTCTACTATGATCACTTCGGATATATACTTGTGATTTGAAAACCTTTTCATTTTGAACTATCTGAGACAGATTTGTAAAAAAGGCAAAGGTTTCATCCTTATGAGCTAAGAATAGCGTCCAAGTATTTCTAGTGAAGCCATCTATAATAACAAAGGCATATCTTTTGCCTCCAAGGCTTAAAATCCTTGTTGGACCAAATAAGTCCATATGCAATAATTGTAATGGCCTAAAAGTTGAAATTTTATTTTTAGAATGAAAAGAACTTCTAATTCGTTTGCCTTGTTGGCATCATCACACACTTTATTTTTTTCAAATTTAATTTGGGGTAACCCAATCACTAACTCCTTTTTCAAAAGTTTAAAAATCAAGTTCATGTGTGCATATGCAAACCTTCTATGCCATAACAACTATTATCACTCAAGGCAGCTAATCACTTTGTGTCATTCTTAGATAGATCATTTAGGGTAAATGTATAAATATTTTTATGCCTATGACCTTCAAGAATAACTTTGTTATTCGTTGAATCTTCAATAACACACTTGGCATGATCAAACACAATTTTGTAGCCTTTGTCACAAAGTTGGCTTATGCTAAGAAGTTTATGTTTCAAACCATTAACAAGCAAAATATTTTCAATAGAAGGGGAAGGAATTTTACCAATGCAGCCAATTCTTATGATTTTTTCTTTGCTATTGTCTCCAAAGGTCACAAATCCACCATCTTTTGACTTGAGAGATGCAAACATCGATTTGTCGCCTATCATATGTCGTGAGCAAGCACTATCAAGGTATCACATCCCTTCCTTGAATAAGGATTTTGAGACACACCTGCAATAAGAATTAAGTTTTAATTTTTTGTACCTAAATTTTCTTAGGTCCTTTGATGTTAGTTTGTTGATGGTGTGTTTCTTTAGGAACCCAAGCCTTTTTGACAAAAATATTAGGGAATTTTCTGTATGGGCAGTGTGTGACTACGTGTCCATATTCATAACAGTGAAAACATATAGCATTTGAATGATTTGATGATACTTTGACAAAAATGTTGCTCAAGAATTTTTGTTTCTTCTTGGGTTTATAATCAATTCCAGCTTTGTCAAAAACACATTTTTGCATCTCAAGAAGTTTATTCAAATTTTTTTTCCTTGAGTGAACTTATAAACAATTTTTGTAAGATCCTCAACTCTTTCATTCAAAATTTGGTTTTCATTTTTCAGATCAGAGACTTGTTTTGTCAAAATAAATTTTTCACTTTTTAAAGTCTCTATTTCGGTTGGGGTGGAAATAACTAATTTTTTTTTATAGAATTCTTAGTACCTAATTTTCTCAACTCATCATGTAAATTCTCAAAAGCATTTTGCAGTTTTTCTAAGGAAAATGAGTCAGGAGTTACCTCATCATCTTCTCTGGCCATAAGGCATAGATTGGTAATTTCATTTTCTTCCTTTTCATCGTCAGAGCTGTTGTCATCACTTTCGTCCCAAGCTATTATCATGGCCTTTTTGCAGCCTTTCTTGAATTGCTTCTTGAGCTGAGGGCATTCAGCTTTGACGTGTCCAGGTTTCTTGCATTCGTAGCAGATTATTTCATCCTTCTTGTTTTCTATTTTGAATCTACTGGAATCACATTTGAACTTGTTTGATTCTCCCTTGTATCCTTCCTTCTTGAAGAATTTCCTTCCTCCTTCTTTTTTATTTCTAAGAAACTTCTTGAACTTCTTTGTGATGAGAGTCATGTCTTCATTCTCATCACTGGAGGACTCTTCTTCATATTCTTCATCATGAGTTGAAGACTTGAAGGCAATGCCTTTCTTCTTTTTGCTGTCTTCCTCATCATCCATCTTGATGTTCGTCTCATGGGTTATGAGAGAACCAAGAAGTTCTTCTAAGCTGACCCTATTCAGGTCTTTGGCTTCTTGAATTATCGTGACCTTAGCTTCCCAATTCTTTGGCATACACCTCAGAATTTTTCTAACCATTTCTGCATTAGTGTAAATCTTTCCAAGAGATTTCAGTCCATTGATAATGTCCGTAAAGCGAGTAAACATATCAGAAATAGTTTCATCATGCTTCATTTTAAATAGTTCATAGTTATACACAAGCAGACTGATTTTTGACTCTTTCACTTGATTGGTACCCTCATTGGTAACTACGAGTCTATCCCAAATTTCTTTAGCGGTGTCACAAGTCGAGATCCTATTGAACTCGTTTGGGTTAAGTGAGCAGTAAACGAGATTCATAACTTTAGCATTTTTTTATACCTCCCTAATGTCAGTTTCAGTGCATTCTTTTTTAGGTTTGTAGACAATTTTCTTTTCAACAATTTTGGTAGATCTTTTGGGTCCATATATGATAACCCGTCAAAGGTCATAGTCTACAGCTTGAATGTATATTCTCATTCTAACCTTCTAATAGTTATAGTTTGTTCCATTGAACAAATTGGGTCTGTTAGTTGATTGACCTTCAGATTGGATAGGTCAAATACTAGTGATTGCCATATATAACTCTTAGACTGTTAAGTCAAAAGCAAGAGCCCGTGCACTGATACTAATTGTGAGTTCTAGACAACCCAAGAGGGGATGAATTGGGTCTTTAAAAAATAGCAATTTAAAAATCTTATTCAGAAATCTTTTACTATTGCAATAAGGCAAGATAAGCAAATATGAAATAAATGTAAATATTAAAAGATGAGGGATAGAGAGATAGAACCAGACACCCGAGATCTATAGTGGTTCGACTTTATTCTAGCCTGCATCCACTTCTCAAGATCTCCCTTTAGTATTTCTACTATTCAGAATACTTCACGGGCGTATTCCAAGCCTTTATAATCTTCAAGACTTCGATTGAATGATCTAAATATTTACGGGCACATTCACAAGTCTATTTCAGATTCAAGAAGATCCAATAAAAACAAGCCTCTATTTTTTCTAATCTCTCTTGAACTCTTCTTTGATGAGATTCACTCACTCACTCAAAGGTAAAGGGTGACTTACCCTTGAATACAATAAATGAAGAGTATTAATGATGAACTCTCACTCTTTTTACAGAAATAATTTACAATAAATGAAAAGATAAAGAGAAATGAGGAACAAGAACTGGAGTTACAGCAATAAATGTGAGCTTGATGATTCTGAGATTGATTTGAGCAATGGAACAGTAAATGCAAGCCTCCAACCTCTTTAAATACTGAGAAGTAACTACTTATATAAGTTCTCAGGGTATCATGACAGTTGGAGGTAGGCGGAAGTAATAAATGCCAAAAATCCAGCCGTTGAGAACTGTCGTATTTTAAATTTTCGTCGCTAGAGTCGACACAAATAGCTTTGGTGTTGACACAAAGTATCTAGGGCAGGGTTCTTCAAGTGGTTGGGTCAACACAATTTCTGCACTTTACCTTCCAACGTTCTGGGGTCGACACATTTTGAATCTGGTGTCGACTCGTTTGAAATTTCAGCATCCGGAGGAACCACTTTGTGTCGACTCAACTTGTCTTTGGTGTTGACACGAATTTTTGCAGGAAGTCTCAATTATTTTGTGTCGACACATTTGGTCTCTGGGGTCAACACTAACATTCTGCAGGCAGGTTTGGGACTTTTGTGTCGACACATATGTGCTTTACGGTCGACACCAAAATTCTGTAGTCAGCCTCAGTATTTTTGTGTCGACACATTTAAACCTAGGGTCGACATAAAAAATCTGCAGGAGGTCTCGGTTGTTTTGTGTCGACACAATTTCCAATCGTGTCAACCCAAACTTTCAAATATCAAAAGTGAGGATCACTTTTGTGTCGACTCATTTTGAGTCTTTTGGAGCAAAAGCTCTTTTGTGTTGACACAAACTTTGTTTGTGTTGACACTAAATCTTTAATATCTGAAGATCAACTTGAAAAATAGTTAGGGTGTCAAACCATTTGATCAATGGGTATTGACACACTTGATATGCTTCAAGTATACTTTGCCTTAAAAGTGTTTGACTTAATTTTCAATTAAGATTAACATAAAATATTCTAATTAAAGAATGTTTAAGTGCTTGAATCTTTTGAGATAAAAGTCATTTCTTTTTTGCTAAGGTGTCAACTTTGATTATTCAAAATGTGTTAACACTTTCATTTTAGATATATAAAATATTATCCATTTAAAACTATTTATTCTTAAAAAATAAATTATCAAAATTATCAAAATCAAATTAAAAAGCCATTGGGCTAACAATTTCTCCTTTTTTTGATGATTACAACAATATTTGCATTTTTTAGAAAATAATTTAAAATATTTTTCAACAAGGGTTCTCCCCTTATCGATATGCCTTAAGTAATAAAAGCAATTATAAAGGTTAGGCATACATCATAATGAAAACATATAATTTTTTAACATATTTTGCACAAGAGATCAATAAGCATTATGAATTTATTAAAACTTGTACAAAATAGTGAACGTGTAAAGTGATTTATTCAATCATATCCCATTTCATATGCAATCCATTCAACAGATATTCATTATCAAATGAACAATATGTAATCAAGACATAACCAATCACAAGGATAGGCATAAGAACAATATTTACCATTCATCCAAACAAAAATTGTTCAAACATCCCAATCAGTTAAACCATTCAAACAAATTTACAAAAAGAAATGTATGTTAAAGCTAGTACAACTTCACCTTCCATAAAAAACTTTAAAAAAATTGTTTGAACTTTAACTTCAACTTCAACATCTCTCTTCTCTCCCCTTCACTTATGTACTTCCTTTTTCTTCTTCTTTTCTCTCCCCTTTTGGTATCAGCAAAAAAATTCTACTGATTATCCATGAAACATTTGAAGTCATTCTTTGCCTCGACCTCTTCCCAGATGTCTTCCCCGATGTAATCCATGTGTTGTTCTCAAGCAGCCCAAAAGTCGTCCCACTCAGTCCCATCTGATTTCAGTATAACCCTCACTAACCAATAGGATTGCATCTCATCGACATATAGCTCCTCCTCAAAAAGTCGGGGAAGAGTAATGCCATCAAGCGCGTGGCCAAACCCATAAGGTCGTGCCGGATAATCCAGCGGCCAGTTGTCTTCCTCATTGCGTTCGTCTTCTTCTTGTTGGTTAGCTTGAATTACCGCCTGATACCCTTCCCAAGCATTATCATTCCACTCCATCACATCCCAACCATTTCCGTTCATAATCAATGAACAAACGGTCTGATCTTCAATAGGTAAAACATGAGGGCATGGTAGACACACTGAACAGATATACTGACTCAGATCTTCTGACCATTCCAAAGTTATGCAGTTTACCCTAAACTGCTTAGCATGGTTTGGAAGGGGTAAGTCGTAACATTCGACTTTGGAGTGGCAGACGGCAAAACGATCACTTGTTATCAATGAGATCCTGGATCTCCTGACGCAATCTCATACACTTATCAGTCAGATATCCATGGCCCTGGTGATAAACACAGTACTGCGAAGCATTGTATCTCGGGGGGAGACGATCAGGCACCGGCATGGGATCCAATAACTTGATGAGCCCTTTCTCGATAAGTCGATTCAAGGCAGTGGTTAGTGAAATATTAAGGAGAGTGAAGACTCTCCTTGGCCGTTGTTGTGCCTATTGTTGCTCGCCTGCTAATTGTGGCCTTGGCTGTTGGGTAGAGGAGGAAGGGTTCAGGAGGTTTACCTCGTTCGAATGTGACACAAGGTTGGTAACAGCAGACTAATTTTGGTTGTTTGCAAGGAAGATCCTTCTCGATTTTTGGCTGGGTTTTGCTTTCTCGATATCTCTAAATTGAATGGCGTCTTTGATCTGCACCCCAACGTTAAATAGCTGCTCAAAGGTAGAGAGAGGCTATGTGATGAGATAACGCTTTAGAGAGGATTGTAAATTTTTCACCACCATTCTCACTTGTTCTTTCTCAATGGGTCGGTTCGTCATCTTGGCGGCTTTGCCCCTTCACCGGATCAGGAAATCCACAAATGATTCTCAGTTCTCGTAGCGAGTCGTTTATAGTTCTCGAGTGGTTACATCCAGCTAGACGTTGTAGCTATATTGACTGATGAATGCAGTGGCTATATTCTCCCAAGCTCTAGTCTTAGCCACTTCCAAAGAGAGGAACCACCTTTGCGCTGCCCCAAAAAGTGATCGGTGGAGCAATTGGGCCTTGAGCTGATTGTTAATCCCCCCCCATGGGGGAGAGAGTCCCAACGTATATCCTCAAATGAATTCGAGATCTCCAGTGCCATCAGGCTTTCCATCTCTAGCATTTTAAATTTTTCTGGCAATTTGGCATCTAGAAAAAGACATAAACCACCCATATCCCGCATGCACTCTTCTACACCTTTAGCCTTTCTCAGCACTTTCTCCATTCGATCGATCTTTTTCGCCGGTGAGGACTCCCTAGACTGGGTAGTAATTTCTTCCTCCACTACCATCGAGCAGGGGACCCGAGGCGGCACAACAACTTGCGGTGCCTCTTATCCTTGGTTATTGTCCAAGAAGTCTTCACTATTTGCATTTATATCTTCCAGCTATCCGTTGGCACCTGGCAGACGGGCCTAAATTGCCCAAATTTGCACCTGACATTGGTTTTGGGCTTGGATCTACTGCTCCACAGCTCTCTATATCTCAGTAATAGCTCTCATCAAACCTATCAAGTTCACCTCATTCTCTACCATTTCAGCTGACTGTTCAGATATTTTATAGAGTCTGCCTGACCCTGATCTCGCCCAGACACGTGTCGACTGTAATCTTCCCAGCTCAATGATCTAGACTCGAAGAAACCTGGATCTCAAAAGCAGAATAACCAATATTAAACACTTCTTGGACAAGAATTCTGACGCTAGATAGTAAACATTTTAGATACCCAAAATAGCAAACCATGAGCAGATAATCATGGAAGCTGAAATAATGCCCCTGTCGGGCTTATACTGGTAGTATAACAACAGGACGACAAAAACCCAAGGTGAAGGCTAAGGAGAAGCTTAACCAAATTCTAGAGGGAAGGTTTATCCAAACGGAGAAACGGCCAGCACGCCGACAAGAAACAGTTCTAACTTCCAAGAGACCGATTTGATCTAGATTTCTAGGAAAAAATGGGCAGTATAACGGTAGGAAACAGAACTAACTCACACGTGTATAACAAATGTTTGAAGGAAGCGAGCCTAACACAACAACGGGGGAGAAACCAACTACCCGGGAAGAACTTGAAAGAGAGAACTATTCTAGAGGCTTCAAAACAAAACGCGGGCATGATCCCGAGAAGAAAGGTATGGCATGAAAACCAAACATGGTAAAAAACTAATCCCGGGTAAGGACCCGAAGGCGAAACTAACCTAAACAACAAGGGATAACAGAAAAATCCGAGCTAAACCCGAAAAAGAAACTAGCTTAAACTAAACAAACAATCCTAACAAACGTAATCAAAACATACAATTAAGAAAACACATAATCCTACTAGGGTTAGCAGCACCTAATAGAGGGTTCTAAGCTACTATATGTAAAAGGCCGATTTTGGTCAAACGAACAGGGTACCTTCAAAATAGAGCCGGGTATATGCCTCCCATGCCTGGAGTGGGGCAGGGCATGGTCAAATGGTACGCTCGAACTCTTTTACTGCACCTATGAAAGCGTACAGTCAGTAAGGCTTGCCCGCCTTCCCTACAACCTCCAAAACGAATAAACGATTGGACATCGGGCCGACCAGGCAGAGGGGTTGAAGAACAATGCACATGCATGCGATAATACAAATAAAAAATAAATATTAAGAACCAATGATGTTTTCAAGTCTAACCCTCTTATTTGATTTTATAAATCAGTCCCTAGCAGAGTCGCCAAAAAATACTGTGGCGCTGGGATTTTGGGATTTTGAAAAATGGTCAAAAATAAGGGAATTCAAAGATGTTTGAAAAATATTTTAACACCTTAAAAGTTAAATTTTGAAAATCTCTTTTTGTTGAAAATAGAGTCGCCACTTAGTTTTTTTAAAAAACTAAGAAAAATAAAAATAGGTACTGGTTTTTAAAACGTTTAACCAGATAAAAAGGTTTCGGGGGCTAAGGTACGAATCGGGATTCGCCCAACCGTAAGATTGGCCTCTACTAATTATCAGTGGTTCTTTAATATGATTTCTCAAATACATGTAAATAAAAAAAATGTGGGTAAAGAAAGAACATCCAAAATCAAATATAAAAAATACATAACATACGTATATAGAACGCCAAACAAAACACGTATTAAAAGAAAATTTCTAAGTCTTGCAGCATGCAATTTCTAACTAAAAGATACATAGAGCACTTCCACATGCAATATTATTAAAACAACCTAAACTAGCATGATTCAAATAAAATAACAAAAATATGGTAAAAGAAGTTAAAATTACATAAACATGATTTGCTACAAAATAAGCCAAACTATTCTAAACATAACACTAAACTAACATATAAAACATGCATATTCTTAAACTATCAAAAGCATAACCATGATAAAAGCAATGTGAAAATTCTATATTAAAAAGTTTAGCAAAGAAAAATAATAAAACCTAATAACAAGTGTTTTATGTATTAATTGTTGGAGGCAATACTGCCAATATCATTGTTTTTGTAAAATAATTTTCAGTAAAAATTAACTGGACGGGCAAACGCCAAAACGGGCTCCATATAAAAATTTTGACGTCGAACGATCAAAAATAAACCCGTGCAACCAAAGTTAATTTAGATGAATAACTCATGTCGATCTAATCTTCAACTACGACTTGATTCCGAGTTAAAAGTCCAGTTAGATCTTCTACTGTATTCCCTTACACGATCCTCGAACGTAGTGTGGGCTATGATCCTCCGAGAACTTGTTCCGACAGAACCCCAATATATTTAAGTCTTTGAAAGACAAAAATAATATCATAATGATAATAATATATGAACTATTAATCTCAAACTAGTTCAGCCTACCCGCGTATATATAGGATTACAGCAGCGGCCAGGAGAGTAATTATGAGTAAGACTTCCAGTGGAACAAAAACACCAACCAGCGATTTTTGCAATTAAAGAAAGGCGCATAACAGTATCTGCAATTATGGAAAACCAGCAGTACTTTTTGCAATTTTTATAAAATACTGAATTACAGTTCACGCCACCAAAGAACTTTAATTGCACTTTAACCCATAATCTCAAGACCTTCTTGCATTGAGCTCCTGTTATTAAATGCTTACCATTTCTCCCCACG